>PVKS010021138.1:0-35695 GCA_004027875.1 Aplodontia rufa | reverse complement strand
GGTCTCCTGGTGGGTGGAGGACAGGTCTCCTGGTGGGTAGAGGACAGGTCTGCTGGTGGGTAGAGGACAGGTCTCCTGGAGGAGGACAGGTCTCCTGGTTAGAAGGGTACAGTAATTGCTGATGGTTTCATTTTCAGCGCCTGGCGAGCTGTCCTGCTGCCATGTGGTCTGCATGGTTGGTGACCCAGAGGCAGGTGTGACACTTAGGATCGCTGTACATCTGGTTGCGGTCTCTGCGCACCTTTGCCTTCCGCCTCTTTGATGGTGAGGTGTGGAGGCCAGAGCCCCCTCCGTGGGCTGCACTTCAGCTGCTCAAGCTTCTAAGAGCTGCGGGATCAGGCGGGAATCAGCTCTGGGCCTCTGGTTCCTTTCCTTGCTTTTCCATTTCGTTTCCACTCCCCGGGGAGGCCCACCATGCACGTGGCCTTCTTGCTGGTGGCACATGGGTCTCTCAGAGAATCTGTTCTCTTTCTTCTCTTGTTTTTTCCTTTCTGTCCTTCAGACTGGAAAGACCCCACAGGCTTGTCTTCAGCTATGGATTCTAAGCTGGTATCTCAGAGGTGCTGTTGACCCCTCCACTGAACAGTTTTTTTGTTAGTTAGTGGATTTTTCAACTCCAGAATTTCTATGTGGTTTTTGAAAAATGAAAACCAATCAAAAAAGACTAAAGGTAAGAAGTGTTTTCCAGGATGGGAAGAGAAATGTGAATTCCTTACCGCCATCTGCACCACGTGATTCAGCCATCCCGCGACTGGGCACGTATCCCTAAGACGTGAAATCAGTCTCTCAGAGACATCGGCGCTCCCAAGTCTTTGTAGCACTGTTCGTAATAGCCAAGAAAGGGACACAGCCGGAGTGTCCTTCCCCAGAGTAGTAGTGCACACGCACAATGGAAAGCTGTTCAGCCGTGAAGAAGGGGGAAACCCTGTCATCTGCAGCAGCGTGGTTGGAACGGCAGCTCATCATGTTCAGTGAAATAAGCCAGGCCAGAAAGACAAGCAGGGCACGCTGACACTCATGTGTGGAACCTGAGAGCTGATCTTCCAGACACTGCAGGTGGCACCGTGGCCACAGCCTGGGGAGGGCAGCTGGGGTGTAGGATGATCAGCAGGTGCCAAGCTGCGGTCAGTAGGACCAAGAAACCGGGGTGTGTGTGGCACAGCAGTGTGGTCATAGATAGGAGTCTGAAAGCTCTCACTGTAGATGAATGATGGGCAGACGCTGACCTTCACAACGTACCCAGCACCAGCTGGCACCTGGTAGCCATGACCTGTGCTTCCGAGCATCAGTGGAGGCTTGCTGCCTCTCCTGACCACCTGTGAGAGGAAGTTCTACCTTCCTCAGTGGTCTCCATTTGTTCTTTGAGCATGTTTACAACAGCTGGCTTGAATTCCGACTGGGTAAGTCCCCATCTGCGCGTCCTCGGGACGGTATTCAGGATTCCCTGCCTGCTGTTTCCTCCTCTACTGAACATTCCAGAGACTGAAGACAGACTCCCTGCTGCTGCTGTGATCCTCTCATTGCCACCTTTCGGAAGTGCTTCTTCTCCTTCGTCACATGTGGCCACTGAGGTTTGTGTCCAGTTGGCTCAGTGGCAGCTTTGCTCTCTGCCCTCAGCTCTCAGGAGGGGCGCCTGGCTGTGCACAGGGCTTCACCTCTTGCCTGCAGAGTGGGGACAGCCCGGGGACACAGGGTCTTTCCTGGGTGTGCGAGGCTGGCGCGGCACACAGCCCAACCGTGCGTGTGGCTTCCCTGAGCACGTGACCTCTTGCAGCTCATCCAAGTGCCCTTCTGGACATTTCTCTCCCCGCGTTCTTTTAAATTCCTGGCCATCCTGCTTGTCCTTTTTAGTAGCATTGCCCCAGGGCACTGTGACAAACAGACACAGCTTTCCAGAGCTCTGGAACGGCAGGCCCCAGACAGCACTCTGGGAAGGGGCTTCTGAGCAGCTCGGGGGCTGCTTCCTGCCCCGGCACCTGGGACCCGGCTCTGGGGCCTCTGCAGGGCTAAGGAGCGAGGCCGGGTGGTTAGGAAGCCACAGGTCTTGCTGTCACCAGGAACTGGGCCGCTTTCTTGACAGATGCTCCCTGGACTGCCCTGAGCTCTTGCTCAACTTCAAGCTCTGGAAAAGCTGCTTTCGACCTTTCTTGAGGGCAGGGCTTGGCTGCTCTACCAGCCCTGCTGACTCCACCCTGCGCTTATCCTTAGTGTCACGTGTTACCGAAAGAACAACAAAAACAAAACAGCCCAGTGACAGATAGCAGCTTGGTCCGCACAGTGCCTCATTGTCACAGGGTTGAAGTGCCACGGAGAGCCAACCAATGCACTGCATGAATGATGCAGACTGATGGAGCAGATTGCTGTACTTTTAAATTAGATTTCCCCATCTCATTGCTAGGCTGTGGGATCCCTAAATTGCAAGTTAAAAAAAATATGTAAACATGTCCAAAACCAACAACAACAACTTGCCCAGAGGACCCTGTACAGGGCTTGGCAGGTCAGAGCTGTTCTGTGGCAGGGACTGCAAAAGCCCAGGGTGACTGCTATGTGCAGTGACCTGGGGATAAAGCCATGGGCCGGGAGATGGCCCCTGGCCAGGGTGGGAGGGAATGCAGCCTTGCCCAAGCTGTCCAGAGGCAGGGAGGAGGAAACTGGAGGGAAGAGGAGGCGCAAGAAAGAGGAAAAGAAGGGAGGAAGAGAGGCAGAGAGGAGGAGGAACAGAGAGGAGGAGGAGCAAGGAGGAAGAGCAGGTAGGAAGAGGAGAAAGGAGGAGGATTAGGGAGGAGGAGGAGGGGTAGGGAGCTGGAGGGAGGAGCTGGAAGGAGGAGGAGGAGCAGAGGGGAGGAGGACAGGGAGTTGGAAGTGTGGCGGAGGAGTATGGTGGAGGGATAGGGAGGAGGAGGGCAAGGGCAGAGGAATAAGGAGGATGGTAAGGGTGGAGGAGGATTCATGGAGGAGCAGGGAGGAGGAGGAGGAGCAAGGAGGAGGGTTAGGGAGATGGAGGGAGGAGCTGGGAGGAAGAGGAAGAGCAGGGAGGAGAGGCAGCGAGAAGGAAGAGCAGGGAGAAGAAGGGGTAGGAGAGGAGTAAAGGAACAGGAGAGGAGAAGCAGGGAGAAGGAGGAGCAGGGAGGAGGGGTAGAGAGATGGAGGGAGGAGCTGGGAGGAGTAGGGGCAGGGAGAAGGATGGGGTAGGGGTGGGGTAGGGGAGGAGTAAGGGAACAGCAGAGGAGGATCAGGGAGGAGGAGGAGGAGGGCCCCCTCCAATCTGGAGATGTGGTCACAATAAATAATGTTGAAACCTCGGATTCATTCTGGGCTTCTTGGGTTCTGGGAACCTTCCAGTGTCTGGACGGGGTCACAAAGCTTCTAATGGACACCCAGCATCCTGAGGGATGGTCCCTGCTGCGGGTAGTGACCTCCATTGTTTCTGCTGCCAATGCAGCCCCTCTCCCTGAATTAGGGGGCTTTCAGCTTGACTCTGTTATCTGGAGGTTCCCAGCCTGATTCTATTTCCTGGGCTTTGGTTTTTTTTTTTTTTTTGTTTTGTTTTTAATCATTTAAGCATCTAACAAGAGGAAGGAAGAGTGAGTGGAATGTGCTTTGGGGGTAATCAGCTAATCAACCAAAGCAGTCTTCCCAAAGCAGGTTCCATGTGGGCCAACTGACTGTCCAGGTTTGGAAAGGGCTGAGGTTTGGGGACATGGAACTCCCTTTGCTAAAAGAGGAAAGTCCTGGGAAGGGCTGTTGCCTCAGTTCCATGGTTCCCAGCTCTGCAGGGGCCAACAGGTGGCATAGGAAAACAGTTCTACGGTCACACAGGTGGCCACGCTGGGTGAACACAGTCAGTAGTCACATCTGCTGCAGGCCTTGGCAGAGCCTTTGTTACCAGCATGGCATCAGAAATTTAAGGCAGGGTGTCCCTGTGCAACAGAACGCAAATTCTGCTTTTTTTTTTTTTTTTATGAAGTGGTCTGAGCCCCAGGTTTCTTCTGGTCTGTGCCCCAGCATACACCCAAGACAGACTAGAGGAGGATCCCTGCCCACTTGATGCCTGACATGCTGGTCTGGGTCTATTCTGGTTTCAACTCAGCATGCATCCAGGACACCACCAGGTATCAGATCAGTGACCTTGAGCTAGGTCCAAAAGGTGGAGTAAAACGAGGATCCAGGCAAAGCAGCTATCTGGAAGAAGGTGATCATCAAAGGTGTGGTGTCTGACCCAACCCTTTGACTTGCAAGGAAGAACCACCTGGAGATCTGCCTTGCTTCCCCTCAGGAAATCTCAATTCAGAAATCCAGAAGAAGCTCTTCAAAAATAAGAATCTAATTAGAAAAAGTTCACCTCAAACACACCACTCTGCTAAAAAGGAGTCCATGGATAGGGACCTGGATGAAAACCTAGACAAAATTATCAATGATCTGATTACTAAAAGGAACATTGAGCTAAAAGAAGATACAGTAAAGGGACTAGGTGAGAAAACTGAAGAGATGAAAAACTCTATTATCAAGGAAATAGAAATACTGAAAAAGGAAATAACAGAGCTGAAATCTTCAGTCAATCACATTAGAGGAACAATGGAAGAATTTAATAATAGACTAACTTCTAGGGAAAACAGAACCTCAGCTCTCGATGAAATAACATCCTACAATGAGGATAGGCTAAGTAAGCTTGAGCACACAGATGATAAAGAAGAGAAAACTCATACACATGAACAGAATTTTCAAAATTTCTGGGATGAAATCAGAAGAAATTTAAAAGTAATTGGGATACAAGAAGAAAATTTAGCTTAAACAAATGACATAAATAAAATTCTTAATAAAATAGTTAAAGAAAAAATTTCCCATATTAAAATAGAATAAGATATGTTCATCCAGGAAGTGTATAGGACAACCAATAGGTCTGCAAATGAGAATATCACCAAGGCACATCATATTCAAAATGTATAACAGGGGAATCAAGGAAAGAATATCAAAATCTGCAAGGGAGAAACACCAAATCACAGTCAGAGGCAAACCAACAAGGATCACCTCTGACTTTTCAGCACAGACTCTAGAAGCAAGAAGATCATGGAAGGTGATCTTTCATTGTCTGAATGACCACAACCTATACCCAATAATGCTATACCTAGCAAAACTCAGGTTCAAATTTAAAAGGGGAAATAAGAACATTTCATGGTAAGATCAAACTTCCAGCATTCATGAACAGAAAACCAATATTACAATGGATCCTCAAAGATCAACTCCAGATATAAGAACTAGTAAACACTCCTCAAAACCCACAGAGGAAATTCAGTAAAAGTACATGCTATCAAAACACAACAAAGAAAGCATAGAACTCACTAATAAGACATGATGACTATGAACCACAACCACACAACTGTTCTAACACTAAATGCAAATGGTCACAAGACACCAATCAAAAGACATAGATTAGCAGATTGGATCAAAAATAAAACCCAACATACGCAGCTTACAGGAAACCCACCTTAAAGCCAATGACATCTACAGATGGACGGTGAAAGGGTGGAAAAAAATTTATACCAGGCTTATGGCCCAAGAAAGCAAGCTGGAGTTATAATACTTATATATGACAAAGTAGATTTCAAACATAAATTAATCAGAAGAGATAAAGAATGTCATTGCATCCTTGTAAAGAAAACAATACATCAAGAAGATATAATACCAATGCACCCAACTATGTGGAAAAATTACTCCATGACATAAAAGCACTTGTGGACCTCAACATGATAGTACTGGGAGACTTTAAAACTCATCTATCACCAATAGACAGATCATCAAAACAAAAAGAAAAAATTAAAGATATCTCCAGTCCAAACAACACTGTAAATCAAATAGACTTAACAGACATCTACATTATATTCCACCCCAAATTGGTAGAGTATACATCCTTCTCCAAAACAGATCATATTATAGTTCACAAAGGAAATCTCAGCAAACATAAAAAAGTAGATATTATTCCATATATCATATCAGACCATGACACCATGACCCTAGCAATTAATAGCAAAAGTCATCACAGAAAACACACATATACATGGAGATTGAATAACACTCTATTAAATGAAGAATAGATTCAAGAAGACATGAGAACAGTAATTAAGGAATTCTTAGAAGAGAATGAGAATGAATACACAACACATAGAAACCTCTGGGACAGTATGGAAGCATTCTTAAGCTGAAAATTTATAGCACTGAGCGTATACATTAAAAATCAGAAGAGATCCCAAACCAATAAGCTTATGCTGTACCTCAAATTCCTACAAAAGGAGGAACAATCTAATCCCAAAGCCAGCAGAAGACAGGAAATAATCAAGCTCTAAGCTGAAATCAATGAAATTGAGAACCAAAATCAATAAAACGAACTGACAAAACAAAGAGCTGGTTCTTTGGGAAAAAATAAATAAAATTGCTAGACACCTAGCTAATTTTACTAAAAGAAGGAGAGTATCAAAGGAAATCAACAAAATCACCAACGAAAAGGTGGTGATCACCACTGAACCCACGGAAATCAAACGGATTATTAGAACATATTTTGAAAAAGTGTACTTCTCTGAATTAGATAATGTGAAGACATGGACAGATTTCTGGACACATACGACATCCCCAAATTGACACAGGATGAAATTGAAATCCCTAAAAGCCCAAGACAAGCACTGAAATCCACATAGCAATTAAAAGTCTTCCAAAGAAGAAAAGCCCAAGATGTGATGGATCCCCTGCACAGTTTTACCTCACCTTTGAGGAGGAGCTGACACCTCTCCTTATTAAGCTATTCCAAAACTTGAAAAGGAGGGAACTCTCCCAAACACTTTATATGAGGCAACCGTAACTCTGATACCAGAACACAACAAAGACACATCAAAAAAAGAAAATTACTGACCAATATCCCTGATGAACATTGCCACAAAAATCCTTAATGAAGTTCTCACAAACTGCATCCAAAAACACATCAAGAAGATAATTCACGGGGCTCAGTGGTTACGGCGCTTGCCCGGAATGCATGAGTACACGAGTTCAAACCCCAGCACCACGTACACAACAAAATCTTGAGCAATGAAGCCCATGTGAAAAATTAAATTAAAATTATTTCTCTCTCTCTCTCTCTCTCTCTCTCTGTCACTGGCCCTATCTCTTAAAAAAAAAAAAGAAGATAATTCATTACAATCAAGTGGGCTTCACTCCAGGGATTTAAGGCTGGTTCATCATATGCAAAACAATAAATGTGATTCACCACTTAAACAGAATCAGGGACAAAAACCATATGATCATCACAATAGATGCAGAAAAGGCCTTTGATAAAATCCAGCACCCATTTATGCTCAAAACTCTAGAGAAGATGAGGATCAAAGGAACTTAACTATGTAAAGGCCATATATGCCAAATCCTCAGCTAGTATAATACTAAATGGAGAAAGATTGAAAACATTTCCACTAAACTCAGAAACAAGACAAGGCTGTCCGCTCTCATCACTTTTGTTCAATATGGTCCTCAAAACCCTGGCTGGAGCAATCAGGCAAGAGAAGGAAATCAAAGGGATAAGAACAGGAAGAGACATAGTCAAACTATTCCTTTTTGCTGAGGACGTGATCCTATATCTGGAAGACCCAAAAAACTCCACCAGAAAACTGCTTGAGCTTATAAACAGATTTAGCAAAGTAGCAGGATACAAAATCAACACGCATGAATCCATAACTTTCCTGCATGTTAACAATAATAGGGCAGAAAAAGAAATAAGGAAATCGGTTCCCTTTCACAATATCCTCAAAAAGAATAAAATACTTGGGAATTAATCTAACAAGGGAAGTAAAAGACCTTTACAATGAAAATTATTGAGCACTGAAAACAGAAATTGAAGAAGACCTGAGAAGATGGAAAGATGTTCCATGCTCTTGGTTGGGCAGAATTAATATAATAAAAATGGCCATTCTGCCAAAAGCACTATACAGATTCAATGCAATCCCCATCAAGATACCAATGCTATTCTTTACAGATATAGAAAAAACAATTCTCAAATTCATTTGGAACAACAAGAAACCCAGAATAGCCAAAACATTGCTAAGGAAGAAAGATGAAACAGGCGGTTTTGCAATACCAGATCAAAATTGTATTATAGAGCTATAGTAACAAAAACAACATGATACTGGTATCAAAATAGGAATGAAGACCAATGGAATAGAAGACTCTGAGACAAACCCACAAATATTTTAACATCTGATCTTTGACAAAGGGGGTCAAAATATGACATGGAGGAGAGACAGTCTACTCAACACATGGTGCTGGAAAAACTGGACAGCAAATTGCAGAAAGTTGAAATTAGATCCTTATCTCTCACTTTGCACAAAAATCAAATCTAAATGGATTAAGGAACAGGAATTAAACCAGCTACCATACACCTGCTAGAAGTTAAATTAAGACCCACACTCCAGCATATGGGAGTTGGTAACAACTTCCTCAAGAAGACTCCCAAAGAAAAGAATTAAAGTCAAGAAGCAATGAGTGGGATGCCATTAAATTAAAAAGCTTTTGCTCAGCCAAGGAATTGGTCAAAACTGTCAAGAGAGAACTCACAGAATGGGAGATAATCATGGCCTATGATTCCTCTTACAGGGGCCTAATATTCAAATTTTACAAAGAACTAAAAAAAAGTTTATAACTAAAACAATCCAATCAATTAATAGGCCAGAGTGCTAAACAGAAACTTCTCAATGGAGGAAATTAAGCAAGCCAATGAATACATGAAAAAGTGTTCTAAATCACTAGTAATCAGAGAAATGCAAATGAAAACTGCCTTAAGATTTCACCTCACTCCAGTTAGACTGGCAAAGATGAAGAATACAAAAATAACCAATCCTGGAGGGGTTGATGGGAGATAGGAACACTAGCACATTGTTGGTGGAACTGCAGACTGGTCCAGCCTCTCTGGAAAGCAGTGTGGAGACTCCTCATGGAATTGTACACAGCAATTAGAAACAATGATATTGCAACCTTTGAACGTAAATGGATGGCTATGGAAGAAATTATGCTGAGTGAAATCAGCATAACCCAGAGAACCAAGGGTCGAATGTCTTCACACATCTGTGGAGGCTGGAACTAGACCCTGGTCAATGAGAAAGGTGGTCTATTATCATGTGTTAAATCCAGATAACGTGTAATGTTACACAACCCAATACTTTTTTAGAGATATTATGGGAAGGGGAAGGGAGGGATAAGGGTGGGTAACTGGGGGGGGGCACACTTGAGGAGTAAATCTAATCTTCAGAATCTATATACGTTATATATTATTTTGTTAAAAATCTGTATGACTGTTCAACACATAAATTTCTCAATAAAAAAAGAATCAAAAGTAAAAAAAAAATAATTAGGGATGGATCCACCATATGATCCAGCTATCCCTCTTCTGGGTATTTTCCCAGAGGAGTTAGAATCAGCACATTATAGAGACACAGCAAAATCATTGTTCATAGCAGCTCAATTTACAACAGCTAAATTATGGAACCAACCCAGATGCCCCTCACTGGATGCATGGATCAAAATGCATACATACATACACATACACACACACACATACATACACACGTACATACACACAATGGAGTTATACTCAGGTATTAGAAACAATGATATTGTGGCATTTGAAGGTAAATGGATGGCAACAGGAGAAATCATGCTGAGCATAGTTAGCCAAAACCAGAGAGTCAAAGGCCTAATATTTTCTCTCATTTTTGGATGTTAGAGCTGAACCCAGGCACCTCAGGAAGTCAAAGTCATGTATTAGACATAGCAAAGGCATAGCAAAACATGATCTTGGGGAGCCATAGACATGTAGTGGGGGGGGGAGAGGCAGAGTGGGGGAGGAGAAGGAGGGAAGATAGGGAGGGATGTAGCATACTCTTTACCCCGAAGAAGTCAAACGATACTTATACAATCATTTAATTCCGGAAATTTACAATCATATATATACACACACACATGCATACATACATATCTATCCATCTATCTATCTATCTAAATATCTATCTATCTATATGGACATTTATGTCTCTTATAGGGGCAGAATAGAGAAGAATCAAGAGGCTGGGGTGTGGGCAATGTGGGGGTAACTATGGTTTAGGACCAAATGCATATCATATTGTTACTTTATAGTGCTTTTATGATTGTATAACAACTTGACAACTCCTTAATAAAATTTTTTTTTAAAATGAAGTGGTTTCAGAAAGGCAAAGTTGGCTGGAGCAGAGGGGGTCTTGGGTCCTGGAAGGAAGGGCTGAGGGGACTGCCTTTCCAGAATTGCCAGAGTCGGAGCCTGCTCAACACCGTGGCCCTCTCCAGGTTCTGCTGGGGCTGGAGGAAGTCCTGGCACAAACTGCTGCAGGGAGCGGGTGCTGCCAGGGCTGTGGTCCAGGGTGCAAGCCCTGGGGCTTGTCCTGACCACCCTCCCACCCAGGAGGCCCTGGAGGGTGCACGGCCCCGGGTTTCAGTCATCCTGCGGAGGTACTCCAGGACACCCCTGCAGGGACACAGCCAGGGACCCCATGCAGCCCCAGTGCAGCAGGTACTCTAGGACACCCCTGCGAGGTTACAGCCCAGGACACCTATGCAGTGAGTACTCCAGGACACCCCTGCGGAGGCACAGCCGAGATCCCCCATGCAACGGGTATTCCAGGACACCCCTGCGGGGGCACAGCCTGGGACCCCCACCATGGGGCACCTGAGGGTTCACCTGACTGGCCGTGTCCTTGGCTGCCCTGCCCTGCCCCAGGCTGTTGAAGGGCACGAGAATCCTCCTCCCAGACTGGACCAGGTGCTGAGCGGGAGGCGAGGGAGCAGAGTTGGCCTGTCCCGGGTGTACCTGGGAGGGTGTGGGCTGTGGGTACATCCCAGCATGGAGGCCTCAGGAGGCAGGGCTGTGTGAGGAAGCCCTCTCAGACACAGCCCACTGCAGAAGGCTTCAGGCCCCTGGGGGCTTCTGGGGTGGTCAACTTCCCTGCCTGACGCTTCAGCTGCTCTGGTGGGGACCCCAAGGAGCCTGGAACCCTCCCAGGGTGGGGGTGTGCTTGTCTGCTGGACTCCAGGGCAAGGACGTTGGGATACCTGGACACTGGGTCACCTAATAGCCTCTCCCAAGGCTCACAGGTCCGGGGAGGGTGCAGTCCCTGGGGCTTTGGGCCACCTGGTCTGGCCTGTGCAGGAGCAGGCCATATGTAGGTGAGCCAGCTCCAGACCCTGCCCAGGAGCACCCACATTGGAGAGCTGATCAGTATCGGCTGCATCAGCTGCGGAGTCTGCAGCCCTGCCGGAGTCAGTCCTGGAGCAGAGGCTGCTTCTGAAGTTGAGGCCAGGCCAGGAGGGGAGCGGCTGCTTGAGCCCCGGCAAAAGGGCGTGTTGCCTCGATTTGGTCCCCAGCAGGCTCTCTCGCCTGTCCCCTGTACACCAGCCACAATGCTGGGCACAGGGCCCACTTAATTGTGCCAGAAACTCATAATTGTGCAGTGCGAGCTGGGGACGACCATCAAGGGCACCACTCAAGTCAGGAACTGTATTCAGCAGGGCCCATGACAGCCTCACTGATTGGGGACACCCTGGGACTGCAGTTCAGACTGATGCTGTGTACAGATGGGGAAAGGTCTTTCTCTGCCTCCTGGGCCCTTTCTGGAAGTACCAGGGCCAGCGTTACGAGAGCAGTCTTGTCTCAGGGGGGCAGGTGCCTGGGGATGGGGCTCTGGGCGGAGGGTCCCAAGGCTGCAGTCTTAGGCACACCAAGGACACTAGGAGGTGGCGCCCAGACTGGGAGGCTGAGGAGAGGGCATCCTTCTGGGGCAGAAGCCCTTCATCTCCGCACCTGACCCTGGGTCTCGGCCCTGGCCACAGGACAGCAGCACAGCCTCTGCCCACACCAGCAGAGCCTGGCTACCTATGCTGATGTCCCCTGGTGGGCCTCCTGGACCATGGCCACCACCAGGTGGCGCAGGAGAGAGCAGCCCCTCAGTGTGGCCCCTGGTAGGCGGTTTGTCCACACCTCCGCCTTCAGCCTCCTCTGGCAGGTGACAAAGGGCAGAGGAGGGACAAGACCTACTGTGGGCATAGGGCCTGGTGTGGGTATGTCTGCCTAGCACACTTGGGGGCTAAGAGCCAGCTAAGCTCCCTGGGGACGGGAATCTGAGCCACTGCAGGGGACTTCAGCAAGGACTGCTGACAGCCCTGCAGGTGGAGAAAGAGCCCACCTGAGCCTCAGCCTGCAGAGCCCGGAGGTGCAGGGTGGGCATGCACTGCCTGGGTGCACCCCTGAGATCTGGGACCAGCCCTCCTCCCCACCTTCTCCCTGGGGCACCCGTGGTGCTTTCTGCTGAAGTCTTCATTGATTTTGCATCTGGCAGGACCAGGGTAGGGTGGCTGAGTAACAGGGAGCAGAGGGGTAGTAAGCCACAGAGGGGCCATGGGGCGCAGTGACAGGGCAAGCGTGGTGGGGGGGAGGCTGGCTGTGAGGGGGCTCTCCAGACGCTGCAGGGCTCAGAACCTCTCCTGTGACCTCTCCCCATGAAGTCCCCACAGTCCTTTCTGATTTTGCTTGTCCTGGACAAGTTCCTGGGGTTTTGTCATGTGTGATGACGCACTCTTCACTGCTGGGAGCCGTCTTGGCTCAACTCCTGCCTCAGCAGAAGTCCAGGGGGCCTCAGGGCCACAGAGAACATCAGGTGCCCAGTGGCGGGTGGCTGCGAGGAGGTCAGGTGCTCCCCCTCTCCCGCGAGCAGAGCAGGGAGGTGATTTGCAGCTGAGGGAGAGACCTGGCGAGGACATGAGCCCTCCACAGACGGAGCGAACCACCTGGCTCTCCTTGTCCAGGGCGGACCAGGGCCTCGGGTGGGGAGGGGCACCTGCAGTAAGGGACAGGTCTTGGAAGGAAAGGCCAGAAGTCAGGCCTGAATCTGCAGAGCAGGGAGGCAGGAGGAATCTGGGGACAGCTCCCTTGTCCCTAGAGAGTCACCAAGGGGGCCATCTCAGGAGCAGTGCCCACCCCATGTGTCCCCAGCAGTTGGGCTGCTGGTAACAAAAGCCCCCGCTGCAGCCTGCGGGCGGAGCCGGGCGCTCTCCCACTGGCTGGGCCAGGGTCAGCAGCAGTGGCAGGTCAGGCCCTGGCTCGATGATTTCACTTTTAAACAAACCCATCCTGGCCCTGTCGGCTCCTCGGGGGCTTGTCACATAAATTTCCATTTAGTGCCACTGCTTCTGCTTCCAGGGAGCTGTCAGGGATGTTTTGAAAAGGAACTGGGAGGTCAAATGGTTGCGCTTCAGTCACAGTGCGGGTGACAGCTCAGGCCTGGGTGTCTGGGGTAAGCAAAAGCAGCTCCAGACCACAGCCTGTCCTGGGGGCCCTCGAGACAGCCTCCCCTGGCCAGGCGGACAGACGCAGTCCAAGCTCAGGGCCCAGCACACTGGTTGAAGGGTGGCATGCTGGAGACCAGTGAGGGACTTCTCATCCTTCCACATGCACCCACAGGAGCAGGGCTGTGGCCTTCCAAATGCACCCTCAGATCTGCAAAGTCCAGAAGCATGGCTGCTGCCTCCCACTGCAGGATGCCCATTTTCCAGGAGTTTTCTCATACCTTCCCGCTGAGTGAGATGGAGTGGAAGAGGGTGAGCCTTCACGGCCCCCGAGACTCCCTGGGCCGTAGGACAGAAGGCCCGCAGCTTCCACCTGGCCTTGTGGGCTTGGGTCCCTGTGGGCTTGGGTGCTGTGGGCTTGGGTGCTGTGGGCTTGGGTCTACCGCAGTCTTGGGTCCCTGTGGGCTTGGGTCCTTGTGGGCTTGGGTCCCTGTGGGGTTGGGTCCCTTTGGGCTAGGGTGCTGTGGGCTTGGGTCTACTGTAGGCTTAGGTCCCTGTGGGCTTGGGTGCTGTGGGCTAGGGTGCTGTGGGCTTGGGTGCTGTGGGCTTGGGTCCCTGCAGTCTTGGGTCCCTGTGGGCTTGGGTCCCTGTGGGCTTGGGTCCCTGTGGGTTTGGTCCATGCAGGCGTGTAAGAGGGAGATGAGTCAGTGCGTTTGATTGTTGGGTATAAAATTGAATCTGGTTTAGGAAAGGATGGTTTTAGTGCCCTAGCGGGGAAGGGAGCCCACAAAAGGGAAAGGAATCCTGCCGCTGCAGTCAGTGGGCCTGGGAGTGGAGCCACGGAGAGCCGGGTCCCGCAGCAGCGGACACCAGCGACGCACTACTGCACCAATGAAGAACCCTCGGGGCCTCTACACGCCAGGTCAGACCCCGACCCCGGCCCGCTCGCTCGCTGCTTACAGAGAAAACATCACGTCTCCTCATCTGCTATGACGCTTCATCTTTCACACTGATCCAGGCAAAAACAAGGCTGTTTAGTAACAGGGCGGGCTTCTCTGTGCATTCGGCGCTTCAGATCCCAGCAAGTCTGGCCACCACACTCTCCAGGTGGGGACAAGAACTCAGGTGCTGGCTGGGCCAGAGTGAGCCCCCCGAGGCTGCACCTGCAGCCTGACCACTGGGCCTCCCTGCCTCTCGTTGTTTGCTGAGTGAACGAGGAGCTGGAGGCTGGGGTGCAGCCACAGAGTCCTGGAGCTGCTGTGATGAAGGGACACAGACTTTCTGTCAAAATAACAAGAAGTCTGGAGTGTGAGCAGGGCTGGGACCCATTAGGGGTGAGGAGGAGCTGCAGCAGCTGTGGCCAGCCTGGGCCTTCCTGACCCTCCTCCCCCCGCTGCCTCCCTGTCAAACGGCCTCCCTCTCCCAGCCTCTTCTCTTTCTTTGTGTGAAGGCGTAGACACTTGTCCTTGAATCCAGGGCTCATCCAGTTAATCTTGGGTGGTCTCATCCCAAGGTTCTGACTAAATTACTTCTACAAAGACCCTTTCCCTAACATGGTCATGTCACGGACACCAAGGGCCAGGACTTGGAACGTCTCCTAGTGGGGACAACATTCACACACTGCGGGCTCCAGGGCTCTTTGCATGACGGGCTGGAAAACTGAGTGTCCTGGATGAGGTGTTATGGAGCAGAAGTGTGGGACAGAGCTGTGAGCTCGGGGTGACGTGGGGGACTGTGCTTCTTGCTAGATGGAGAACACAGGAACCCTACAGCCCCAGGGGAGAAGGCCTGGAAGGGCTCTCATCCAGACCCTCGCAAGGCCCCTCTGAACCCAGGCATCAGGAGGCCCTGGAGGAGGTCAGCTTGGGGTCCTCACGAGTTTGGAACAGGTACAGTCAGGACACAGGGGCCTGAGGCCTCTCCCTTCACTCTCAGAGGACCCCAGGGAGAGGACCCCAGAGACTTTGTGGACTCAGCACCCAACACATGAGTTCCGCAGTTGCCAATGAAGGACAAGCTCACATCAGGAGGGACAGTGACAGAGAGGACTCAGGCAAGGAGAGTGTGTCAAAGCCCAGGTCCAGAGCAAGCTCTAGAATCAGCTCCAGAGGACACTCAGAGCACCCGGGGCTGTGGAGCCACCAGCGGGTCTGGAGGGGTGGGAAGAGGTGGCCCCACAGAGGTGGCATGTTGAGGAGGGAAATGGCCACGGGGAGGGGCGCGTGGAGGCCGGGTGGGTCACAGTAGGTGCAACTTGGCTGCATAACAGAGCTTCCACACTGGACACTGTTTCTGTGTCTGGAGGCCCAGATGAGATGGGGGTGTGGACTGTGGCCTCTGCAGTGCGGGGGCACCCCCAGTCCTCTGTGGGCCTGCACAACACGGGGAGGAAGGAGCCCTGGCTGCTGCTCCCACCCACTGGTTGTTCCGTTCTCAGCTCTTCCTGGGTCTCCACCTTTCACACCACAGGACTCTGACTTCCCAGCCTCTGAATCCCAGGGCCTCACCCGGTAATCACCACGTGCCTGTGCATGTGCCTCCTGTGGACCTACTTCCCCCGAGAGCCCTGGCTGATACACAGGTGGTGAGCAAGGGTCACAGGACTCCAGGGTCTCCGCTGCAGCTCTGGAACTTGTGGGCACAGAGAGCAGGTGGGGCTGGGGAACTGAGTAGGCTGGTTTCCACTCTGAGTGGGCTCAAGCTGGGGAGGGATGTGGGCAAGGCTGCTTCTTACCAGATGGCAGGGGTGTGGGGGTGCAGTTGGGGGTGGGTACCCGAGGAGGGTCTTCCCAGAGGCCCTCCGTCCAGTCAAGGCTTGGGAATCCATACCCATCCAAAGCATTTCTCCAGCCTGGTCTGACAGCCTCCAGGGCCACCCTGGCAGAGAGGACTTCCCTGCATCTCCCGGGTAGTGGAGAAGAAGGAGGAGACTGGTCACCAGGCACAACCTGGTTTCTGCTCAGGCACCTGGGCACTGCTGTGGCTGGGTGCTGAGGCTCTGACCCCACTCCTGGCCCAGGCAAGCAGCTCAGCAGGAAGCAAGGCATGGGGCACTGGTGGGGCCAGGCATCAGGAGGGACGCCTGGCCAGAGCCTCTGCTGGGAAGGTTGCCCATCTGCTCCATAAAGCAAGAAGGAAACAGGAGGAGACAAGCAAAGGTGGCTGGCGGCGAGACGCCCGGGAAGGAACCCTTTCACTTCTTTTATTGCGGGACAGAGGAGAACAATCTCTCAGTGCCATCCTCTCTTGAGCCCTTTGGAGCACGTGGATACATTAGGTCCTCTCCATTCCACATGCGTAAACGCCCGGAATGCCATGGCACCACCGCCACCTCCAGGGACAGCCTGCAGATGCACTGTTGCCTGCATCACCTTGAGAACCATCAGAGACCAGTCCTTGGGCTCCCACCTGCTGGAGTTGGCACCCTCATACCCAAGGGCGCAGAACCCCAGGTCTCCCCTCTGTAGAACAGGACCAGGAGCGCTGACTTTGGAGAGCTGATGTGGAGGTTGAAGACAGCGCGTGTAAGAGCCACAGCTCGCTGCCTGGTGAACAGTAACAGTGGCTTTGTGCGGACACTGTGCCAGGGAGTTAAAGTACCACAGGGTCAGCCATGAAGAAAATGTCACAGGCACTCCGGAGGCTCAGATGAGGAAACTGGATTCTCCTCTGCAAGGCCAAACCAGGTTCTATCACGGGTTAGCTGAAGAATAACAAATTGTGCACTATGCACAGTAAGTTGGGTGTGTAAAAATGATCCAAAGAGGGCCTCTGTATCCCTCAGGTGCTGAGGTCAAAGCTGTATATGCAGGAAAATTCATAGACTTAACCCCTTAAATACAAAATAAGGAAGACCAAATATAAATAAACTGAACATTGAGCTAAAAAGAAAAATCACACATATAAAAAATAAAGGAATTTAGTAATTCCAGATAGGAAAAATATATATAACTGATTAAAAAAAAAGAGCCCATTTTTTTAAGTAAGATTGATAAAATTGGCAACTCACTAACTCTACTTTTATATTTAAGGCATTTATGATTATTACTCACTAGTGATCAAAATGATAAAATATGTCATGATTATTGGAAATTATAAACACAAAAGCAACAGTTTATTATAAATTATAATCACAATGTTGTCATGCATTTAATAAAAGGAAATAACATGTTGCCCAAACAAATTTGTCTGGCAGCCACAATATTATTATGTTAATGTGAGGTGGAATCTTTTGATTATTTTCCAAAATGAGAAGGATGAGAATTGACTTAAATTTTTTTTGATGATGTGTTATGAAAAATAGGCTTTATTTATCTCATTAAAGAATAAACATCCTATTTGAAAAAAAAACATACGAAATGTTTATCCATGAATATCTGCAGTCTTGTAGCCGTCAGCTTCTTCGGGGTTATGTCGTAACAAAAGTAACAAATCAGCTCAAGATTTCAAAGGCCACAGACTCTCCTTGCCTGTTTCCCATGCAGGCTGCTATTCTGCACTGTGTGTCTTCAAAGTCCCAGGGCTGGGCTGCAGAAGTTCCTTTCCACTTCAGCTAAGAAGACACAGGAACGGGAGAACTGGGGTAAGCTTCTCGGGGATAGCACAGGCCATGCCCTCTCACACTTCATGGGTCAAAGCAAGTGGCAGAGTCCTGTCCCACGTCAACAGCCTACCAGGAAGCAGCCAGGGCACAGTCCCAAACGGTAACACCCTCTGCCACAAATATGTCTTGAACAATTCGGCCAACCTGGAAAGCATCCCAGTTACACTTAAAAGGCTCTGCCCAGATCTTGGCTTGCCCACTCACCGCAGAGGCCCATCCACGCTGTTCTTCAGTCTGTGCACTGATGCTCTTGAAGGTTCTCTGTGCTCTGCCCAGGCTCCTTCTCAGTGGCCAGGTGCTATTGGACACTGATGGAGGTCAGTAAGCAAGCTACCCTTGTCTCCGCCACTCAGTGGCAACATCCCAACCTTCATTCCTGAGGTCCTGGTGCCGAGGGCGTGCAGTTCCTCGACTGATCACTGGAGCAGTCCAAGACCTCTCCCCACCCTGAGGTCTGGGTGCTCTGTTTTATTTCTAGAGTGAGAAGCAGCTAGTTAGGCCAATGCGTTTGGGTGTGAGCCCTCTACTGAGTCTCCCATCGCACTGATGATCCACCCCAGGTTTGAGCAGGGCTCTCAGCAGAGGGCATCGCTGCCCAAGCAGCCTCCTGGCCCTGACTGTGCCAGCTTCTGCCCTCTGCCCTCCAGTCCTGGTGTGTCCCTGGGCTCCTGAAGCAGGCCCTGGATTCTACAGTGTTCTCCCGGCAGTGCCTGCGAGGAAATGGGGCCTTTCCCAGGTGCAGCTCTGATGGATCCGACAAGTGCCCACACACATCAGGCAAGGAGAGGAGCTACGAGAGAGAGGAGCGGGGCTTTTCAGAGGAGCAATGGCAGGGTGAGGGGACGGACACAGGGGCACACTCCATGGTCGCAGAGAGAGCATTTGGCAATACTTAGCCTCTGTTTATGATTAAAAACCAAAAAGCTCCTGGAGAACTTTCCAACCCAATAAGTCACATCTACTAAAAATATACAGCTAATAGGCTCGGTAAGAAAACAAAGCATTCTCCTTGGATTGGGAGCAAGGCGAGATGTCTGCTCACTGCTTCGACAAAGTGCAGGGTTGGAGGCTGGGGCTGGGGCAACAGGAAGACAAAAGAAAATGAAATCCACACAGGTTGGAAAGGCAGACACACACTGTCTTAATTCACAGGTGAGAAGATCATCTAGAAAGAAAATCCTAAAAGAGCGATCAGAAAACCCACTGGGACTAAGGGTGCAGCACCCCAGCCGGAAGCTCAAACCTGATTGCATCAGGTGGGGACTGAGATCTGAAGAGCTGTCATACACAACCCTGAGAAATAGCATGGCAGCGAAAGTGCTCCGAGACCAGGTTACCAAAAAGGACAGAAGCTCAAACCCGGGGAATGGAGTCGGCAGCGTTGGCACGGAGCTCAATTCCGGTGACTTCTAGCAGCTTTTATTTTTTTTTTTTTTAGAAATTACCAAGTTGATTTTATCTTTGCATAAAAATACAAAGAACCTACCATAGCCAAAATAATTTTGAACAAAAGCAAACAAAGAAACAAAAACAAAGTAGGAATACATATGGTACCTGATTTCAAATCTTTCTATAAAACTATAAAATCAAGTGCAGGTGACATTGGACAAGGAGCAGCTGCATGGGTGGAAGAAGAGAACAGCAGCCAGGACAGGATTCCAGGGCACAGGCTCACGGGGTCTCCAGCCCTCATGCTAAGGCACAACTGGAAGAGAGGCCTGGGCGCTGGTGCTGGACACCCGGAGACAGGTGTGCAAGCTAAACCCAGTGAACTATAGCCCTGTGTGCAAGAGCTAGAACTGACATTTCCTGGGGTGAAACGTAGCAGAGAGTCTTCGGGCGTTTGACTGGGAGACTCCTCGTGACATGAACAGCACAGACCATAAAAACTAATAAGCTGAACTTCGTGAAAGCTGAAGCTTTGCTCTTTTCAAAGGCACTGTTTAGAAATGCAAAACAGATGATGCGTTCTTAAAGAAAATATCTTCACAACATCTTTCTAATTGAGGACTTATATCTAGAATGCAAAGAAATCTTTCAGCTCATCAAGAAGGCAAACATTGTAGTTATATAAATGGGTACAGGACTTCGCGGACGTTTCACTCAGGAAGCTCTTCATGAGGTTAATAAGCAGCAAGAAAGATGCACAGCGCCGTGTGTGGTTGTGGAGATGCAAATGAGAGCTGGGACATTCAGCCATGCAGCGCTAGCAGCTGGCATTGAACAGCCTGCGTCACCAGGCAGCATGGAGAGCGACTGGACTCTTGGGCCTACTTGGGAACAGCGTGGCAAGGTCTTGCATGGCTAAGATCGCTTCTGCAGATGATCGGGAGGTAGGGAGGCTCGTGGGGCTGCAGATCCTCCATAGGGTTCAGCTGGGGCTCACGTCCTGGGTGAAGACCTCAGGGCCAAAGAGCTGATCTGCCACTCTTCTGTGGGCAGAGCCTCGAGACTCCAGTTTTCTGCCTGCCAGGTGGGCAGGGAGTCCAAGGGGTGTCAGTGAGGACATCTGCTTACACAGGTGCCAGGAGACCAAGAGGACCCAGGGAGACTTCTCTGCCTTCCTGGGAGGAGCACACCTTGGGCCAAGGGCTGGTTCAGGGTCAACGACTTCATCAGCCCCTCCAATAAAGAAGGCTTCAGAACGAGGCCGTGGGCCTGCGTCCCTGATGGTTGCCACTTCCGTGGGACCCTCGAGGGCCTGACCCTCCTGGCAGACCTGAGGCACCCAGGACTCTGGGTCTCGGGGCCACAAGATGGGAGCGGTGACATGCCAGGGCCATGCATTCCCCAAGCTGCTGAGCTTCCTGGAGCCGTTTGCCCAACCAAGAGAAGAGGGTTCCATGTCCCCGGTTCCATTAAGTCTCATAACATCCAAGAAAAAGAATTCCCAGAGTAGAAGGAGCAGGCAGACATTTAGGGAAGATGAAACAGGATGAGAACAGCTCCCCAGACTGGTGGAGTACCAGGACTTGGCGAAACATCAGCAAACAGAAGGGCAGAGCGGCGGACTCCGGTCCCTGATAACCGTGTAGGGAAACATGCACAGTCACAACCACTTGGTAATGAAAGATTCTCTCCCCGGCAACAGATCAGGCACCCAAGACACCTGGGTACCACACATCTTATCTGGAGGATTAGTAACGTCCACAGTGGACTCACAGTCACTGGCAGTGGGCAGGGGTTTCCAGAGCTCTCAACACCTTGTTCAACCAACAACGATCAACTTCATCCACAGGTATGGCCTTGGGAAGGACCAGGGACACCCAAAGAAGCACAAAGATGCAGAGGTAAACGAAAAAAAGCTGAAGCCAGGCACTAATGCCAAGGTGGAGCCGACCAAGAGCAGCGGTTCTCAGCTGCAGCCATTCACACTGTGGACCTGATCACGCTTGGGGTGGGGCCGTTCTGCAAATCGCTGGTCTCCACCCCATAGATGCCAGGAACAGCATCTCCTCCAGCTGGGACGCTGCCCCACCCCACTGGGAGGAAAACATGTCCTCAACCCAGGACAAGCACACTAGGGTTGGAAGCCAGGCGAGGAAGCCAGTGCACCTGGGAGGCGCTGAGGACCCCTTGCCACCAAGGAAACCACTGTGTAGGATGTAAGTCACTCCCGAGCGTCCTGAGGTATGCATCACGTGGTCAGAGCGCTTGAAAAAGATCAGGTATGAAACTGTTATTTGGGGATAATGCCAAAACCAGGTCTGGAGAGAGGTGCATAGTCAGCATGCGAGTCCCCTTTCAAGCAGCAGATCTGGGGCTTGGAAGTAAGGCACCTGGAAAAACAGTGTCCCATGAATAAAGAAAATGGAACCTCTCATCTTGTGACTTGCAGAATAAGTACATCTTGGGGGAAAAGCCTACAAAAAATGTCACCTAAATAGGTGGCAGTGGTAGCTCATGGTGCCAACAGGGTCACTTAACAGGACAGTGCCATGTTCTGCCCTTGACAACCCTGCAGAGGGGCCCCCAGCTCCTCGGCATGTCAGAAGCAGGGCTCCCTGGTCGCCAAGCAGCCCATGGGCTGTCCCCGGCCTGAGCAGTCCTCTGCACTGGTCCTTCAGTGCACTTCCTCCCTTCCCAGGGCTTCGTGGAGAGCATGGACGTGTCAGAGAAGCCAGTTCCGGGCTCCAGCTTCCCAGGCCGGGTGCCCAGCAGGGCTGTGTTTGGGGAGATCCTTCTCCTCCTTAGCTCCATGGCTCTGGGTTTCCAGCCTGTGGCAGTCCAGCGCTTGACCTCCTGGACCTCAGCCTGTGCGCCCTCTCACATCTTGCTCTGGAGTCCCTGTCTGTGGCCAGAGCACTTCCAGGTCATTATGCCGTTCCTGCCGCTGCTTCCGCAGGGTTGCTGAGCCAGCATCAGGCTCTGGTCTCACTTTGCAAAGTAAGATTTGTTTCTTTTTAAAAATGGTCCCTTGGGCTGGAGCAGTGGCTCAGCAGTTGGAGCATTTGCCTGGCATGCATGAGGACCTGGTTGAATCCCAGCACCACATACACAACTTAGTGTCGGAGAATAGAAACCAGATGAAAAAATAAATGAAATCGATTCTCCCTCCCTGTCTCCTAAAAAAAAAAAAAAAAAAAAAAAAAAAGTGGCTTTGCTCTGAAGTGACCCAGTTGTGCCCTGTGCCCCCTGCAGGTGGTGCATGCATGTGGACAGTCCTGCGCTGCACAGGTACTTTCCAAGCCATCTGGGAAGCCAGGAAGTCAGTGCAGGGCCCCTGAGGAAGTATCCTAAGGACAGGAGTTTACCTTAGAGATCATGCGGGAGGGGAAGGTCCTTTCTGGAGGACTCAGTAACCTTCCCTGTTCTGCTCTGGCCTGGGGCGCACTTGGGCTCTGTAAGAACCCCTCCCATCTCCCGTCACACAGTATGGTGGCTCCCGTGTGGCTCCAGCCTTTTGCACCAAGACCTTTGGGGCTGAGGGTGCAGAGATGGGATGGGCAGAAGGGCCCCTCTCCTAGAGAGATCTTGCTAAAAGGAAAGAGTGCACAGGACTCAGGTGAACGAGAGCTCAGGGCCACCTTCCAAGAACAGGAGTCTTGGAAGGCATATGAAGTGGCCCAGCAGGGAAAGCAGGGGGCCATCTAAGCCATGCATGGGACCAGACTGAGCATGGACAGGTTGTAATCAAGGTGTGCCAAGTGCAGCCACTGTGGGAGCAAGGCTGGAGGCCAGGACACAGTGGCCTAGCAGGCTTGCAGCAGGTCGGGCCAATGGGGCAGGAGGCCCAAGCTGCCCGGCACTGAGCTCCCACTTCCTGGCCCCAAGCCACCAAGTAAGGCCTTCTGCAAAGCCACAAGGACCCTCCAGAAATGCTGGACCTGGCTGTCAGGTGCCCCAGGAAGCATAGACACAGATGCAGCCTCAGGGTTACCAACAGGTGTGGTGCAGGAGGGGTGCAATGCCCATGCCACCAAGGAACAGGGTGCTGGGTCACCAGGAGGAGATTCATGTGGCAGGCAGCATGTGAAGGACACGAAGGCCTCCCCAGAAGGAGGGCCTCAGACTTTCTGGCAGGGAGTTTGCCTCTGTCACTGCGGAACAGGGGAGCGGCCAGGCTCCGGGGTGAGGGAGAAGGGGAGGCTGTGGGCTCGTGGGATGCAGGGGGCTCCCTGCCCAGCTCGTAGGGCCGCTGGCAGGCACTAGCGTGTCGAGTCACCACCCTCCCTCCGAGTGTCTGTGGAGATTGCAATCGGACGTGTGAGTCGGGCTCCTGCAGGCGGGCCCCCAGGCTGGTCACCCCAGTTGGGGGTCAGAATTCTGTGTGCAAACATGGTCTGGCCAGCGTCCACTTGGGTTTCCAGCCTCCAAAGGGAAGCAGGGGCTTGTGGGGACTGAAGAGCCACCTCTCAGGCAGCCCCTGCATTTGGGCATCTGAGCCCAGAGGCCAAGCTGGACAGCAGCAGGAGTGGGGGCTGGCTCAGTGGCTGGCTCCCAGGTGGCCACATACCAGGGAGGCTCAGGGAGTGTGCAGACACAGAGCGGCCGTCCGAGGAGAGGCATTTGGCCAAGCCCTTCTGGGGCCCTGGGCTCCCTGAGGACTGCTTTATTGAGACGAATGGCATGTGGTGGATTGAGAAATGGCCATAGCTGGAAAAACAAGTAGAAAACTCCAGAAACCAAACACTGAGGACGCGCCAGACCAAGGGGAAGGCGAGTGTTGAGCACACGGGAAATCGCGACTGATTCCCTGAAACAGCCGCGAGGAGGAAGGCTGGGGTGTCCTGGTGCAGTGCTGGGGGCTGGCCGGTGGTGGCTGTCACTGCATTTCAGGGCAAAATAGCCTTGATTAGCTTCTCTGGACTTCTCCAGAATTACACCAGCAACTCCCCGAGCACTAATTAAAGAGAAGAGGCGGACAGTGACTCATGCTGGAAGGAAGCCAGCTGACCAAACCTCCCAGCCCTCGGCAGGCAGCCCTGGTCTCCTGCAGTGGGAATCCCCCCCACCAAGGCAGCGCTGGCCGGAGGTCAGTGGGTGGCGGACAGAGGTCCAAGTGTGTGTGTGTGTGCGCGCGCGCGCGCAACGCATGTGCAAATGTACATGGGGTCAGAGTGCATGTTCCCAAGAAGAGCTGGCAGGGGCGTCTGGCAGCCCATTTCCTCAAAAGATGGCCCTCCCAGCCTTTGGGAGGTGGAGTCCCTGGAAAACTGTGCAATCTTCGCGGAGGGAGCTTTGGGCACCCAACTCTGCCACCTCCCAAGATGAAGTCGCCTCGTCCCACCAACCTGACCTTTCAGGGCCATCTTTCTTGAAGAGACCGCGTCCTGCCTACCTGACCGTGCAGGGCCATCTCGGCTGAGTGGAGTTTTGCTCTTGTGGAAGACAGAGGAACGGCAATTTCTGTCACGTGCTGGGGGTGTGGAGGAGCAAGCAGCCATTCTCATCCTGACCTAGACATGGAGCAAGCAAGAGAAGGGGAGAAACCCACAGCACTTTTCCTCTCCGCGTGACCCGCAGTAGGGTCCTTCCTGCTGTGAGTAGACTCTGGGCTGCAGAACTGGCTGCCACCTGGAGGGCCACCAAGGACCCACAGTTTGGGGTCCTTTGGGAGTTGGGACTTGAGGACCCAGCATGTCACCATGCCAGGTTCTGAGCTGGGGGACAGCACTTTACTTCCAAGGTAAAGGTAGATCTGTGCGCACACCGCAGCTGAGCCCTGCAGATGGCATTTCCTGGTGTGCACAGGAATCCCCAGCCCTCCCTGTGGGTGACACAGCCTCCGTCCGGGTGGCAAGGAGTGCTACATCAAGGACTGCTTGCTGTTCAGGCAGAATTGACCTCCTCCTCCAAAGCAGGAAAGGGCCCTGTGGTGGCTGGAGCTCTCCAAGCTGGGGAGGTGCATGTGCGGGGAGCTTTCCCATTCGTGGTCAGTTCCTCCTTGGGACTGGCTAGGACTGCAGCAGAATGGGCTGTCCATGCACGTCCACTGAGTCAACTCTACTGCACCTACTGTGCGCTAAACACAGCAGACCTCAACTAGGGCCTCATGGGGCTAGAGGTACGACTGGCAGAGCAGAGGCGCAGACTCCAGCTCCACCCCCTGCCTGTGGGTTTTACGAGGGCCACGCTGAAGAGACATCAACAAACACAGATGCCTGCATCTGCTTCTGATCGGGAAGGAACAATTTGGAAGATTTGGGAGGTTCTCTCAATCATTTCACTGCCTACACTGAAGGGCCACCAGGAGCCCTGTCTGCAGACCACAGCCCGTCCAGTGGCAAAGCTTCCCTGGGACCCCGGGCACCCTCTTCGGCCTCTGTCCTAGTGGGTAAGCTGCCCTGGGACCCCGGGCACCCTCGTCGGCTCTGTCCTAGTGGGTAAGCTGCCCTGGGACCCCAGGCACCCTCGTCGGCTGCTGACTTCCTGTGTCACAGTGTGTTGAGCTGCCTCAGTTGAGAGCATCCTCTTTTTTAAATTTCATTTTCACATGGCTTTGCTTGCTTTTAATTAAGACTTTGATTTCGAGGTATCTGTAGATTCATGCACAGTTATAAGAAATAGCACAGGGAGAGCCCATGCGTCCTTAGCCCACTTCCCACCAATGCAATGTCTTACGGAACTCAAGTGCAAGATCACAACCAGGAACCTGGCCCTGATGCCATCAAAGCACAGCCTTTCACCATTCTGCCATCCTGCAGCTCAGCAGCCACGTCCTTCAGAGCACCCTCCTGTAGCCACACCCACACGAACCCCTTGTAAAGACCAATCCATTCATTTCCCATTTTCCCATTTCAAGAGTGTCATATAATGGCATCGTACAGTGTGCAATCTTTTGGAATTGGCTATTTCTGCACCCAGAATGCGAGCTCAGTTTCTCTCTAGGATGTGTGCCTGGTAACTCCTCTGGGGCATGTGCCCTGTAGGTCCTCTGGGGCGTGTGCCCTGTAGCTCCTCTGGGACGTGTGCCCTATAGCTCCTCTGGGGCGTGTGCCCTGTAGCTCCTCTGGGGCGTGTGCCCTGTAGCTCCTCTGGGGCGTGTGCCCTGTAGCTCCTCTGGGGCGTGTGCCCTGTAGCTCCTCTGGGGCGTGTGCCCTGTAGCTCCTCTGGGGCGTGTGCCCTGTAGCTCCTCTGGGGCGTGTGCCCTGTAGCTCCTCTGGGACGTGTGCCCTGTAGCTCTCTAGGATGTGTGCCTGGTAACTCCTCTGGGGCGTGTGCCCTGTAGCTCCTCTGGGGCATGTGCCCTGTAGCTCCTCTGGGTCGTGTACCCTGTAGCTCCTCTGGGACATGTGCCCGGTAGCTCCTCTGCATTGTAGAGTCATAGCCATGCTACAGATGCCATGTGGTTGGCTTTGCTCTTCGTGCTTTGAACAAAATCTCAGTCCCTTCCAACTTTTGGCATGACTGATACAGTTGCTGAGAAGACTAAGTCATGGGTTTCCGTGTGAACACGAGTTTTCACCTCTCCAGGATGCACACCCATAGCAAGATTGCATGTCACAGGGAGCTGCACACCTAGCATTTCCAGAAGGGCTGTCATTTGCATTCCCACCAGAAGGGTACAGGTCCTAGGGTTCCTCCACTCCCCACCTCCCTCAGGGCTGTCCCTGCTGGAGTTCTGCCAATTGGGAGAGAGTGAGGTGAAACCTAGCGGCTCACATTCTGGCCCCATTTCCACAGGCTTAACTGCAGTCTGAAGGTTCTCTCCTATAAAACAGCTGCTCATCTTTTGTCTACATTCTGATTGAATTGTCTGATGTTTCACTGCTGAGTATTGAGAGTTCTTTACATATCCTAAATCCTAGTCTTCTGCCTAGCTCTAGATCTAAAGGTTTTCTTTTCCCATCTGACAGTCGTAGTTTCAGGCTTTCCATTTAAGTCTGATCCATTCATTCCGAGTTGCTGTTTTGCCAGCAGTGAGACTTGGCTGCAGTTTGGGATCTGTGGTTTGAGATCCGATTGCTCCGGTGTGTGGAAAGGCTGCTTTCCCTCTCTGAAGTTTGTTTGCACCTTGGTCAAAAACCAACTGGGCCTACTTAGTGTGGGTCTGTTCCTGGGTCCTCCGTTCTGTTGTGCTGATCCGTGCAGGCGTCCCTTTGCCAGGGTCTTGTAGTTTTAGTTGCTAAGTCTTGGAATTAGCTGTACTGATCACTTACACTTTATCCTTCTTCTGGAAATTGTTTTAGTGATTGCTCACTTTGCTTTTCCATAAGAATTTAGGATAACATTATCTATATCTAAAAGAAAATCTTGCTGGGTTTTTTATATGAATTGCCTTAAACCTGTCTGTTAATTTGGGAAGAATTGACAGCTTTACACTGTTGAGCATCTCAATCCATGAACATGGTATATCTCTCCATTTATTTAGATCTCCTCGATTCCTTTCATCTGCAGTGTAGTTTCCAGTATAAAATTCCTGTGCATGTTTTCTTTGACTTAAACCTAGTAATTTCAATTTTTTGAGCAATTGAAAATACTACTGTATTTTTTTTTAAAGAGAGAGGGACAGTGAGAGAGACAGAAAGAGAGAAACAACTTTCTTTAGTTTTTCACATGGCCTTAGTTGATCCAACACTTAGTTGTGCAAGTGATGCTGGGGTTGAACCCGGGTTCTTGTGCTTGCCAGGCAAGTGCCAAAACCACTGAGCCACCGCTCCAGCCCCTATTGTATTCTTAATTTCAGTATCCACTGTTCATTGTTAGGCTATAGAAATACACTTGATTTTTGTGTTTATCTTGTACCTGGGAACTTGCTAAACTAACTGTCCTAGAAAAGTTTTATAGACTCCTTGGGATTTTCATTATAGAAATCACATCATCTGCACACAGGGAAAATTTTATTTTTTTCTTGCTAGTATGTTTATGCATTTTATTTATTTCCTTATCTTGACTTACTGCACTGGCTGAATCTATATGCACAATAGCAGTAGTGAGAGTAGACACTGTGCCTCATTCACAGACTGGAGAGGAAGCATTGTATTTTATAATCACATTCATCATTGGGTGTAGGATTTTTTTGTTAGATGCTTTTCATCAAGCTGAGGAAGTCCCGTCTCTACTTGTATTTTCTGAGTTTTGTTTTTTATTATAAATGGGTGTTGAGTATTTTCCAATGTTCTTTGTGCATCAGTTGCGGAGTCACTTGATTTTTCTTCTCATTGATTAATTTTAAATCTTGAAACAGATTGCGTCTCTGAAATAGATCTTACTTGTTTATAGTGTATAAGTCTTTTTAACACATAAGGGAATATTATTTGTTATTATTTTGTTAAGGATTTTCGCATCGACATATATTTATGACAGGTGTTGGTCTTCAGTTTTCTCCTTTTTTTGTGTTGTCTTTGTTTGATTTGGTATCAGGGTAATGCTCTTTGTCATGAAATGAATTATTCTCTCCTGTTCTTTTTTGGGGGGAGACTGTGTGCTATCAGTGTTAACTGCTATTTAAACATTCAGTGAAATCATCTAGGCCTAAAGATTTCTGTCTTTAATGGCGAGAGGGTAGTTTTAAAATTATAACTTCAATTTCCTTAATTTTATAGGCTATTCAAGAAATGCATTTCATATTGGGTGAGTTGTGTATTTTGCTTGTTTTGGTTTGTTTCTGTTTGTTTTATATAGGGGATTCAATGCAGGGGTGCTGAACCACAGAGCCACATCCCCACTCTATTTTTTATTTTGAAACAGGGACCTTGCCAAGTTGCTGAGGTTGGCTTTGAACTTGGGATCCTCCTGTCTCAGCTTCCTAAGCCACTGGGATTATAGGCACTACCATGCCCAGCCATTTGTTTTTTGAATTGGCTCATGTCGTCTGAGTTGATAAATTAATGTAGCACTGCTTATAGGATTCTCTTACTATCCTTTTGCTATCTGCAGTGTTTGTAGTGATATCCTCTATTTAATTACCGATGTTAGTAATTTTTGTCTTCTCTTTTCTTTGTCACTATACAAAAATGTCTCAACTTTATTGATTTTTTCCTAAGCATTACCCTTTTGTTTCATTGGATTTCTCTATTGATATTCTGTTTTCCATTCCATTGATATCTGTTCTTACCTTTATTATTTTATTTCTTTTGTTTGCTTTTTTTCTTCTTTAGGTGCTTCAGGTGTGAGCTTAAATTATTAACGTGAGCATCCTCTTTTCTTAATATACGCATCAAGTGTTACAAATTTCCCTCTCTGCAGCGCTCTGTGTTCGAAAAGTTTTGATATGTTGTGATTTCATTTTCCTTCTGTTTGATGTATTTTTTATTTCCTTGATATTTTCTCTTTGAACCATATGTGTCTTTTTAGTTTTAAAGTTTTTGTGTTTTTTCCATGATCTATTATTGATGTCTGGTTTGATTCTATTATCACTAGAGAACATATTCCATATAATTTTTTTCTTTTGGATTTGTTGAAGTTTGTTTTAAGGCCCATGATGTTGTCTATATCGATATATGTTCCTTTGGAACTTTTAAAAATGCGTATTATGTGTACACTTATGAATATGTAACAGATCCTACCATTATGTACAATTATAATGCACCAATTAAAAACGTGAAAAATGTGTATTTTATTGTTTTTGGATGGACTGTTCCAATGCTGATGTGATCCTATCACCTGATGGTGCGTTGAGCTCTTCTATACCCTTGATATTGTTTTGTCTAGTTGTTCCATCTATTATTAAGAGGCCCTGAAGTCCCCAATTACAATTGTGAATTTGTCTATTTATTTTTAAAGTTTTATTAGTTTCTGCTTCACATATTTGGAACTCTGCAGTTTGGTGCATACACTTTAAAGATAGCTACGTAAGGTGGGTCATGCTTGTTTGTTTTTTAAACTCAACCTGACACTCTCTCTCTTTTAATTGTTAAATTTAGACCATTTATATTTAATGTAATTATTGATGAATTAGGATTTAAATACCCTTTTTTATTTTTTATTTTATTTATTCTGTTTTTTTTTCCTCTGTCTTTTTGTGGGTTATTTGAACACTTTGGAATTCCATTTTTGTTACAGTTTGACCACTCGAGTGATGTAAATTTTGTGTACAAATATGAATTAGATTGGCTAGCGTTCACAACTTCTCACAGGCGAGTTTTCCTCTACATTCTGCTCAGCATCAAAGTGCCTCTTCTTAAAACTGCCTGAGTGCGGCAAGGGGCATGTGGTGGGGCATTTGGGTCTCACATCAAAATGGAGAAAGTTTCTTATTGGACTCTCGCTCTTGAGAGATCTCTGCACCATGTAGACTTTCAAAGAAGCTGCAGGTCACATTTTTCTGGGTCCTCGAGTGTCTTGGGACCCTAAGAGCTTACATAGTTAGTTTTTCTTGTTTGGAACCCATCTTTCCTTGTATTTCAGCCAGTTGATTTCTTCCTATTTTATTTGCTTTTCACTGCTTTTATGAATATTTAAATTTTTTCCAGCATTTTTATTTGTTTCAGCAGGAGTTTGCCAGGTTTTTGGAAGTACAAATTTCAAATCCTTTGTTTCGCTTCTCCCTTAAGACAAGAGTCTGAGACAACATTTTTATGTGGATAGCTTATTTTGTCAAGTTTCCAGAGAAGGATTAATGTCAAGTGGGAGAGGGAAGGAGGGAAAGATGACCCAAGGTATGTGGCTGAGCTGGTTGTCATAGTAAGCATTGGGGCTCAGTTATGCTGAGGGCCTCTGAGTCTTCGAGGAGAAGGGGCTCCGCATTGTCATATTCTCTGGAACATGAAAGAGACATATTTGTGTTCAAGCTCCTGCCCTGTGGACCAAGAGTTGCTGCAGTGTGTGTGAAGCCCATGCAGAATCACTTGTGGGTGTGTCTCAAAACAGGTGGGTGATGTCCCCCTGCGAATGGCCAGGAAACTCCGAACAGAGGGACATAAGAGCAGGACACCTGTTCACGGCTGTTTCTCAGGAATAACTGACAAAGAGGAGGGTCAAGAGGATGTGAGGGAGACCCTGAAAATGTCTCGACAAAGCCACTGCCCATGGTTTGAATGCACCCTGCAAAGTTCACATGCTGGAAATTCAACCCACAAATTCACACTGGCTTTTGGAGGAGGGTCTTTGGCAGGCAATTAGGATTGGACGAGGTAACAGGGCAGGGCCTCTGGGATGGCAGGGTGGCTTTATAAGAACAAGAAGACAGGCCTGACCCAGCAAGCATGCTGTCTCCCCATGTCACACTGAAGGTCATGTTACCAAGCAGCCAGATGGCCCTTACCAGGTGCAGATAGCTGCCAGCACTGTGCTCTTGGACTCCCAGCCTCCAAACCGTGTGCCACAGGAACTTTCCTTCTTTATAATCACCTGGTCTCAAATGCTTCCTTATAGTCACAACAATGGACTGAACGGTGCCTAAGTAGAGGCAGAGTCATGTGCTGCTGCAGCAACATGGTCACCTCCACTCCCCTCCTCTGCCTCTTCCTGGGTTCTGCTTCACTGCCTCTCAGCTTGCTCTGGGCCCTGTGCCCCTGCCTCCCACCCCTTCTGCTAGCTCTCCATATGTATCCTTTGGCCTCGCCTCTCACCACCAGTGAGGTCAGCCCTGCGTGGTCCAGCTCATCCTCCACCCGGGCCACCCATGTCTGGGGCCCTTGGCAGCTGGTGGTTGCTCTGGCTTCCCCGACTCCAGGCCCCCGAGGGGAGGGACCGGGAAGGCTGTGTGGAGCAGTGGCCAGGAGACTGTTCCCGCAGGGGCACAGACACAAGGGCAGGGGGTTTCTGCTCTGCTTTTAGCTCATTCTTACAGCTCCCCACAATGGGCCGTGGGAGGAACCGGGTCTGCGAGGTCAGCAGGGCCACGACCAACAGAATGCGCAGCTTCTCCAACTTGCTGGTGCGGGCTGTGCTTTGTTTTGTTTTAATCTGTGAATCGTTGGGTCAAGTCCAACATGATAAAGAGTCACATTTGTTAATCTTGGCATCAAAACAACGTGCTTTCAAAATCAGAACAAAATTAAGGCAGCAGTTTTGAAGACGGAAGGCGGAGAAGCACGGGAGCCGCAGGCCCTTGTGTGGACTCTTGCTTTAGAAGCAAAACCAAAGTTTGCACAGGGGCCCTGCTGTGTCTGCAGCCAGCGAAGGTGCGGGCCTGGCCAGAGTGAAGGCGCAGGGTGTGTGCGTCACACCTGACGTGCGGCACTCTGTCAGAGCAAGGCCGCTGTCCACTCCCACCAGTGACAAGGTGCAGAGGACTGTCACCTGGCGGAGCACCAGCCTAGGCGCCCTGCGCCTTACTTCAGTGAGTCACTCAGAAGTGAAGCCCCCCAACCCTGTCCAGCCACCAGAGGCGGGACCTACACGGGGCAAGGCTTGCACCGGAACCAGAGGTATCTCTCCTCCTTGAAAAGGTGGTGCGTCCACAGGGCCACAGCAGGCAGGAGCACCGGGCCTGGGTGGGCGTAGAGGTGATTCCCGGGGCCTCGCTTACCTGGACTCCTGGAATGTTACGCCCACCTGCAGTTTCTGATTTCGAGGTCACAGCTTGGATGTGGGTGACCAGGAGGCCGAGGCGTCGGGAAAGCTCTCCTTCTGCGACCAGGGGGACCGAGGCGTCAGGAAAGCTCCCCATTTGCTCTCATTCTGCAAGCACAGTCATTGTCAGCAGGGACCTCATTCCTGTTCCCTGGGCAAAGCATGGAACACTACCTCAAAGCACTTAGTGTGTCCACAGAGGAGCCGGTTCCAATGCACCTGCGCAACAAGGACCTGCGCCCACTCGATGGGAGACCTTCAGTGACGCAGTGGGGACTGAGGGCCTCGAGCACCCTGAGACCTCTGTGCCCTTGGTGGCAGGACACACTGCCCAGAAGCTCAGCAAAGAGGCCCCTTGAAGGCAGGGAGTCACCATCTAGAGACACTGGGGTGTCACCCAGAGTCATTCTCCTGAAAGCCCCTGCCAGCCCTCCCCAGGTGACACTGCCAAGGAGTCTCCACTCATTTTCCAGGAAGCCACCTACTTCCTGATGCAGGGCCCCAGGAAGAGGCACCACCCTGCACACAGCCCCTGCCCTGGAGAATAGGCTGCTCAGAGGTTCCTGGGTGGCAGGAAGCCAAACAGCAGGACCCCCTGCAGCTTGGGCCTGCAGACCCCATCCTGAGGGGGCCCCTCCCTCCCTCCAAGTCTCCTTGCCCACCAGTGCGGCCCCCGCTGGCTCTGCTCACCCTTGCCCACCAAACTGAACTTCCTCGGCTTTCTTCCATCCCCTCTGGATCCTCCAGAGCCTCCTCTCTCCCTCTCTGCTCCTCCTCTTCCTCTCCTGCACCCACACTCCATGCCCTGAGACTACCCGTGTCCCACATCAACCACACACGTGAGACTCGACCTCCTCATCCATGGGGCTGTGCCCTCTGCCCCGTGCCTCTCAGCACACTGCTCCAACCCCCACCCGGTGACCTGCCAGCATGGCCAGCCCATCGCTTGCTTCAGTCACCAGCTGAAGCCCTCTGGGGACTCACTGCCCACCCCCGCTTCCCACAGGATGCATGCCAGAGCTCCACAAGCAAACCTCGGATGCCTCCTGGACTCCTGGAGGGCTACAGAGGCCTCACATGCAACACGCCCACCCTGTCCTCACTGTCCTGGAGCTCAGGACCCCTTCCTCCTGGTCCCACGGCCAGCAATGTCCCCCTCACACCCTACAGGGACAACACCAATGACGTCATTTCCCTCTCCCAGCACCGTGCCCGACCCTGTCCACTCCTCCCTGCACAGAGCAGGAGCCGCTGACCACAGTGGCCAGGTGAGAGCGGGGTCCCTTCATCCTTTTACAGCTCCTACTGTCTCCTGTCCAGCTGGGACCTGACACTCTGCACAAGGCCTGGCTCTTCCTGAGCCCAGGGAGGAGCAGTGTGGGTCATTCCCTGCTATTCCTTGAGCTTGCCCAGGGGCCCATAACACCCGCACTCCTCTGCACAGACCTCTGCGGTGCGCATCCATCTACCGTGTGGATGGCTCGGCAGCCAAGGCTCTGAAGTCTCCTGGGTGAGCCTCTGAGGCAGGACCCCGGGAAGGCAGGGCAGCCAAGGGACTGGGGCAGAGGTGTCTAGCTGGCCTTCCTCTTCCCACCAGAAATTTGCATTTCACTGCTGAGGACCCTGGAGGGGTGATTCTGGCTCCACTGAGCTGCTAAGGGCATGCTCACAGGCGGAAACAGAGCAGGGAGCATCTGGGAGTCGGTGCGTGCAGACAGCACCTGCTCCCCGAATTCCTTTACTGGATGGGTGGAGACTGGTGTGCTGGCGGGCAATGCCAGGCTTGGGGGTTGGGTCCCGGGAGACATCAGAGACAGTGGGCCCAGGCCCCATCCCTCAGCCACTGTCCTGGTCCTATGGTTTGCACAACCCCCAATCCCTCATCAATGGGCCCCCTGAGCTGTGCAGATGTCAGCTCTGCGCTTGTGGCTGTCATCAGGCTGAGTGACTTGAGGAGTGCAGGGCAGAGCCCGCGGGTTTGTGTGGCGGGCTGGCATATTCCATTTACTTTTCATTTATGATTCTGTGCAGCACATGTTTCCTGCAGGCACCCGGCACCCAGGCGTCCACCTACTGAGGTCCCCTACAGGCCCAGCCTCAGCTGCCACCCAGGAGGCTCTTCAGAGACTGCTGGTGTGCCTCTGGATGCGTGGCCTCAGGGACAGTAGCACAGTTGAGGGGCTGTGGGAAGCAGAGATGTGACAATCTACATGAAAGCCCGATCTGGTTACTTTGCTCAAAATCCATGGAAAAAATGTGTACAACCCACACAAAACACAGCCCACCAACATTGTCACACAACTCCACGAGGAAGAGCTGGGTCTGAATCCCTGTTTCACAGCTGAGGAAACTGAGGCCCAGGTTGAGTTTCCAGTGGGGTCCAGGAACATAGTGTGGCAAGTGTCACAAACACCGCAGAGGAGCAAGAGAGAGGAAGGAGCTCTCAGGGAGATTCAGCCAGACCGGCCTGGCTGCTCAGGCTCCAGACCACTGCCACCTGGTGCGTTGGTGACAGGGTGTTCCGCCTGCTGCTCACTGGGAGAGGTAGTCCTACTCCACCTGCGACGATCTCTTTCTGACCAGCATGGGGCGGGCAGGTCAGAATCTCAGGGTCCAGATTCCTCCCCCATACCCTGGAGGAGCCCTGATGACTAAATCCTTCTCTCAGCCCAGACCCAGCAGCCACCATGCGTCCAGGAGCCCAGGCCTGAGCAGAGCCCATCCTAGACCCAGCGGCTACCACACATCAAGGAGCCCAGGCCTGAGCAGAGCCCACCCCAGACCCAGCAGCCACCACGCGTCAAGGAGCCCAGGCCTGAGCAGAGCCCACCCCAGACCCAGCAGCCACCA
>PVKS010021137.1:0-35695 GCA_004027875.1 Aplodontia rufa | reverse complement strand
CCTACACTAGATACCCATTTAACACATGAGTTCTTCTGGGGGAAACTGCAATAGATGAAACCCATAGTAGCTTATCTATGCGTTAGCATTACCCCTGGTTAACAAAGTTTATACACATTGATTGCTACAGTTTTGACAATGTTTCCCCCTCATCTGTATCCTGTATCGCTATATACTTCTAATAAATGTGGAAAAAAAATGAAAAAAAAAGAATTTTCCAGTTGGAAATGGAAATATAGGCAAAAAGCATGCTATGGTTTAGAATGTAGACTAAAAGCAAATGCCAGTTCTAAAGAAAAAGAAAAAACAGCAGGAAATAAAGGAGTGAGTCCTGTTAGAGAGAACAGAGCAGATGGGGAGGAGAGATGGAAAAACACAGAGATGATTGGTCCCTAGAGCTGCCTTGGTTCATGACAGCTTTCCACAGTAACTCCTGTTCACAAATTTACAATACAGCCTCTTCTCTAGAGGTAACTTAACCTCTGCATTGTGCAACTAGAAGAGCTAAATTGAAAAGACCTATGAAATCAGCTGGATCGGATTGTCTCCCGATTCACTTGTTAATAGGTTGGATGAGGCTCACAGATTAAAGGGCATCATCTGGAGTACTTGCTAAATACAGATTCAGCAAGGCTGGGAAGATGCCAGAGAACTTCATACCTAACAAGATCCAGATGATACTGATGCCAGTGGTGCAGGAGCCACCTTTTGAGAAACCCTGGATTAAAGCCTGGTGAAAGTAGCTCAAAACGAATTGAGAATATCTGAAGGAAGCAGAGGAGTAGATAACTCCAGTCCCCGCTGCACGTTAGTAGGAATTGCTGAGAGATATGAGACACAGGTCTGGTCCCAGTTCTTGTCACCAGCTAGGGGTGTGAAATTCTATAAATCCCTCCCCCTTTCTGGACCTCAATTTCTTCATCTATAAAATGAGAGGATTTTACTAGGTAACCTCAGGGGCTCCTTCCAACCCTGGCAGTCACTAATTTTCGGAGCAGATTAGGACACTGTGGTTATAAATTTGCCTCTAAGGTTTCTGGGATTTAGGAGAAAAAAAAATGCAAAAGTAGCTGAAAACACATGCTTTTCATTTTCTGACAAGAAAAAGCTTGCAGGCTTATCTATAGAAGTGTCATTTTTGCTGAGAGCTCTGATTCAGAAATAGACACTTTCCCAGACAGGCCAGCTGGGCAGTTCAGGATCTACTGTGGATTGTTCGGTGTTGTGGCTTAGGAATTGATGCTGGAATAGGTCCTAGGTGGGTGGCATGAGGAGCCCTTCCAGAGAAAAAGGTTGTTCAGCTATTATTTAACATGAATGTCACATGGATGAAGTTAAATTGTTCCTGGATCCCATTTCATTGAAACATATTGGAACAGAGAGGTGGAAGAGAGAAAGCACATTTACTTTTGTGTCTGAATCACATGGATTTCAATCACTGAGGGAATTGGCTTGTTCCTTGACAGAGGAAGTTTTGATATTTACATTTTTTTAAAAAAGTATGTTTGTACTTAATTGCATGTTACCTTCTCAGCAATTTGTCACCCAAAGGAGCCACTTGCTCTGTGGAATAGAGCCATCTGGTAGTTTGGGTGAAGGCTGAGAGAGAAGGTGGGGATTGAACTGTTCAGCAGCCCCTCACAGATGCAAAGATTATATTTTCTTGGAACTGATAAGCTTTATTAAATAGAACAAGATGTTCTGGGTTTGACTTCCTCCAGCCAGAGGCATATTTCCCTGGCAATTTTTAAAAAGTGGATTTTTGTTTCTTTTTTATCTGGCACTATCTATTTTTTTACTTTTGTCCCTGGCAATCCCAGCCATGGTGATGGAAAGAGTGAGGGGATAATTTGCTTACTCAGAGAAGAAAATACATACGTACAAGCAAGAGTTGAGCAGACCTGTGTGGACCTTTCCAAAGATAACCTTGATCTCCCACTGACCAATAAAATGCACCGAAGGTTGTGTCCACTCACACTGTTTAGTCCAGCAAGCATGGCTTCTTCAGAGAAGCTGAAGCAGTGCAAATGTTTAGAAAGTTCTGGGCTTGCAGGGGAGTAGAGGATCACTGGCATACAACTTCTTAAGGAAAAGTAAGCCCTACCACCAGCAGGCCAGCCCACAAAGCCCCTTATGATATTCATGTTCTGCTCTTAGTCCATTATACACATAGAAATTATACCCTTCAAATCTCCCATGTGCCCTGATGGGATAACATTGAAAACTTTATTTCTGAATTTCCTTTTTTAGAAACTAGCATTTCTTGAGCCAGTAGAGATTAGAATTTGGAAAGCATAGATATTGTTTGAAATGGAAGGGGATGACGAGGTCTAGATTGAGAAGGGCTGTCTGGGGTGCTGGAGACAGAAACAAGGCTTAGATGGGTTCCCCAATGAGGTGTTGTCAGCATTGTCAAACAGGTTACTAGAGGGGAGCAAGTGGAAAGGCTGGAAGGACAAAAAAGAGTATGGATGGTAGCAAATGGACTTCCCTGACTTCATACCTTTAGACAGTCTTCTCCTAGATCACAAGCTTCAGAGAAGCAGGAACTGCGTGTTGTTCTTCCCTGAATCTCCCATGGTACTGAGCATGGTGTCTACAAGTACTTAATAGAGAGAGCAGCTGAAGACTGTCTTCTGGGCCTGGGGGTGAGCTCAATGGTACAGTGCAGGCTCAGCATGAGGCCCTAGTTGTGACCACCAGCACCAAAAACAAACAAAACAACATCAATTGAGCACCACCTTTATGGTTGGCAGCCACAAGCACCTGGAAGATCCAAATGGAATAAGGAAGGTTATTCATGGTCCCTGACCTTAAGAAATTTACAGCCAACTAAGAACAATTTTAGGGCAACATAAGCCAATGAGTGAAGTGAGGTATGGACTGTCTAATTTACTTTGTAAATATTGATGTAATTTGTTATTGTAAGCAATGTCCCCACTGAACTGTGTGGGTTTTTTTTTAATTGTTGGTTCTCGATCTACTTCTTGAAAGAAGGATTTTGATTCACATTGGGAAGATGGCCCAACAGAGCTCCTAGCATACAGTAATTTATTATATGGGTTCCAAGCAGGAGGAACTATGTAGACAAGGTGTGCGGCTGGAACAAGCCAAGAACCATTTACTCTCAGGATTGTGAGTATGAAGGACACTGATGGATGCCTTTTCTTCCTTCTTAACATCCCCAAGCTTAACTTTTCACTTAGCTTTTTTGTTTTCCTCCAAATGGGCATGTACTTTGAGAGAGTCTTGGCCCTTTCAGAAGAAATCAATGGGTCCAAATTAATCTCAGCCTGTCATGGTGCTCTGGGCTCCTGCCAGTGATTGATTTAGGTGTAGGTACATGACCTAAGTCTGAACAAAACAATGTGAGGGTGATCTGCCAGAGGACTCTGGGGAAAGGTTTCTCTCACAAAAAGAAAGTCCCTCTTCTTCCCTGGACATTCTCATATCTGTCTGGATATCTGGAACTGGAATAGTCATCCTATATCCCCAAGGAAAACAACTCCATGACCAGGTATAATGCCAAAGATGACAACATGGAGAATCTGGGCCTTTGGTGACCTTGTTGAGCCACAAAATAAACAAATCCTGGAGCCACACACCTCTAGACTTTTTATAGTATGAAATGAATTTCCTCTTTTCAGCTAATTTGGTTTCTGTTACCTACAGCTGAAAGCAGTTCCCATCCCTGATGGGTTTCTTGGGTCGCCTCTGGGATATAACAGCAGCTCGCATCCATTTACGCAGGACTCCAAGGCACCAGGCACTCTTCTCTGTGCTTTACTCATCCAAGCCCACAACATCTCTTGTGTTATGTAATATTAGTCCTATTTTCAAAAAGAGGAAACTGAGGCACTGAGAGTTAACCTTACTTATACATCTGGTAAATGGTAGAGTCACAGTTTACTTCCAGGCTAAGTGCACACCCTTGTGTGCTCCATGTTGTTTCCTTCATTTCATGAGCCTCTCTCTGATGAGCATCCATCTCCAGGACAGAGGACCCTCCATGGCATTGACCTTTGCCTGTGCAGAGTATGTAACAAGATCACTCCACTGACAAGCGTGGGGAAGATAAGGCTAGATGGAAGGCGAAGTGAGGCATTAGGATGGGACTAGCGATACACTTTTGAGTGGAGTGCTTCATGAAAGCATTCCTTGAGGACAATAATTCTCACAGGACTAAAGAGGAAAGTCTAGAAGGACCTATTAAATTAACTGCAGCATGAGTACAAAAGAGCCTGGCAGTGACCTAGATGGGGAAATATAGGGTGAAAGCCCAGGATGCCAAGAAAGCAGAATCTGCACTACATGGAGACTGGCTGGACGTGAAGCTGAAAGTGAGAGTTGTCAGATGGTAAACTGGACTGAGAGCTGTGGAGTTGACTTTGGACTCCCGAAACGGTGCTTCACTGAGCTGGATTATAACAACTACTACCACTTGCTTTTATGGAGTGGCCAGTACCATGATGGTCAAGTTTTGAATCCTACAGCAGTCTCTTTACTTGAGTCCTACAGCAGTCTCAAGAATTCAAATCATATTACGGTCCCAGATGAGAGCTTCAGAAGTGAAGAGACATTTCTAAAGCCATTGTGGTTAGTAAGTGGCGGGACCCAAACCTGTGTCTATTCTATTCCAAGGACGCGCCCCCATTTCATTTTGAAACTCTGGTCCTACATTGTTAAAACTCAGCGTTTCAGGCTGGAGCAGTGGCTCAGCAGTTGAAACACTTGCCTGGCATGTGCATGGACCCTGGTTCAAACCCCAGCACCACATACACATGAAGTATCAGAAAAATGAAACCCAAAAGAAAAAAAAAATAGAGTTGATTCTCTCTTACACTCTCTCCCGCTCTTAAAAAATAAATAAATAAATAAACCAGCTTTTCTGAATCATGAGTGTTCCCACAGATGTGCCCAATACACCTCCCCAGTAACAAAAAGCAAATGCCTTCCTTTACTGAATGAAATTAGCAGCAAGGACCTTCAGGAGTCCGTGTGCATCATTCTCAGGTCTAGAGACCCTTGAAGTCCGATGGGATAAAGTGGGCCTGTAATGTGCAGAGCAAAGTCAAGGTACTTGGTTAAAGAGCCTCAGGAAAGATAGCCAGGGTTGGGTTCTTCACACCTGCTCAGGTACAGCTAAGTTTTCAGACACACAGCAAGAATCCTGCAAGCTCCCACAATATTCCTTTGAATTGGTGTTGGGATATTTAATGGTTTCTACATTTTAAAGCCCCTGCATGGCCTGTAGAGCACTCTAGCCAACACAAGTATTTCTTGGGCCCACTCCTGAGCACCCCCAGACCCTCCATGCTCGAGATCCAAGACAAGCTGAAGAATTCACCTCCTGAGAGACCTTTGGAAGCAGAGTAAAATCTCTTCAAGAAGCAGTAGCCGAGACCCTGTCACTGAATGGATGACGTTGATAGCCCTTGAGAGATCCTTGAGCTCTACGTTTCTGCAGGAGTGCCTCCTGGGGCAGCAAGCACTGCAGGATCACAGCGCTATCACTCAACCAGCTCAAACCAAGGCCAAGAGCAGAAGTTATGCCCTTCCCACCAAGGACACAAGTCAGCGGAAATGGTAGGACTAAAACTCAGGTCTTCTGCCTCTTATTCCAAAACTCTTTACTTCCCTCCACTGCACACAGAGATATTATTCCCTCCACTATTAGAATGAAACAATTCAGGATTGTTACTTATATTTATATAATGTGTTAAAGTTGTAGGATGAATTCAAATACAATTCTTCCAAGTGCCCTGTGAAATGGGGCAGCCCCCTTTCATACAAAGAAATGAGAATTGAAGAGGTTAAGTGACTCACCAAAGCTGCATAAATAATAAGAAAGGCAACCCAACTGGGTGTGGAGCTTTCTGTTTGTCATCTAGGACACTTTCCACTACTGCACTGTAAAATTCCAGTCAGGAGGAGCCACTAATGTATACCCAACACCCAGCACAGGGCTGGCCACATGGTCCTTCTCAGAGGGAAGGAAAGATCCATGGGGAGACAAAAGAAATTTAGAATCTTATTTTCCTGATGACTTTTAATAGAACCCTAGAGAAGTGAATTTCTATTATGAATGGCTTCTTACTTAAAGACAAAAAGCTATATAACTTTATTTAACTTTGAAATGTATGGATCTTAAGTTTTTAAACATTAACATAAAAAGTGGTTTAATTAAGAATTTTCAATAAGAAGACTGCGCAGGCATACTATGCACTCAGTAAATGTTTCTGGAATTTAATTGTTTAAATGCTAGGATGGGAAAATAAAAGTTGTTAAAAAGAGTTTGTAGGTTACTAGGATAATTAAAGAATAGGCTTTACTCATTATTTGAAAAATAACTTTCCCCAAAACCAGGCCTCCTTGGAAGAAATAAATAGCTCAAGTGAACTGAGATCATGATCTGTGCATCCAGGATCTTTGGTTCTGGAGGGCTAATAACAATGTCCGATCCTCATCACAAATGAGTGAAGAGATTGACCTTGCCTGCTAGTGCAGGGTGGACCCTGAGTGACCCAATCTGTGCTTCTCATGTGCAGCCAAGTGGAGGGACATAGAAGTGTTGTTGTCATGGTAACCTCTGAGCTGACTGGAAGAATAGAGATGAAGCTGGAGTCACCCTCTTTGATTTGCATTGGGGTGGAAGTTGGGCTATTTAGTAGTGAGGAGCAGAGAGAATTCTCTCTAGACAAAGAAGGTGCAGGAGGTTTGAATTCAAGTAGTAATAGAACAAATGCAGGTAAAATGCTAGCTAGATTAATTAAGATGGCAGATAAATAAATTGTTTTGATTATCAAGCATAGGGGGCAGAGTTTGAGAGTTGCTCTCTACCCAGGTCTGTGTTTTTAAACTTTCCTAAGAGTCTACTTATGAAAAATTACTACTCCAGCTCCCTTTCCCAAGCTTCTGATTCATTGTGTCAGAAGAGGGTTCCAAGATTCTCCATTTTTTTAAAGAGAGAAGGTCAGTGAGAGAGAGAGAGAATCAATTTTTTATTGAGGTTCTTCACATGGCTTTCTTTGCTTTGACACTTAGTTGTGTACGAGGGTGCTAGGGTTTGAACACATGTACTTGCGCATGCCAGGCAAGCACGGTAACCACCGAGCTACCACTCCAGCCCCAAGATTCTCCATTTTAAAACCGTCTATAACTTATTCTCCTGCAGGCATCTGATGGACCTTATTTCCATAAACCCTGCCCTGGTAAGCACAGAACAGACCCAAGCTGGAGCCCACTCAACTATTCCCACCTCATGGAAAAACTTTAAGAGAATAAAGGCTGTTTTCTATTTAAGCCTAGTTTTCAAACAAAACAAAAACAGAATTTGATCACTCAGTAAGTGATTCATAACAGTTGTTTTCCCAAATAAGCCACTTTAGTTTATAAATTGTACTTTCTTTTAATTTTACATTCTACATTGAATGTAAAATTATACTTTATACTTTATTAATTGATTGAATTCTACCTTATACTTTTTTAATTGATGGAAACCAACAGTTGTTCAGTTTGTCCAATGCCATTTCTCTACCTTATCCAGGTGATAAACCCTGCTTACTCTTTAAAAATCCATCTCTGATGTCTTCATCTCTGTCTTCCTCCCTCACGTACAGAATACCTCGTTCCCTCTTCTGCGTCTATGCACAACACCCTCTACTAATACTCTACTATAGAATTTGCTGCACTACAATTCAGTAGCAACTTATAAATCTGTTTGGTCACTCTCAGCTCTGTCAGAGGAAGCTCATCAGACACTGTGTCTAATGCATCTTTATATCTTTCCCTTTCTTTACTCCTGATATGGCCTTTGCCATAAGGTAAAATAAGGAAGGAAAGAAGGAAGGAAAGAGATACAGATTCCATGAGGGCAGGGATTTTTGTCTGTTTTGTTTACTGAAGTAAATATCTCAAGTGCTTAGAAAAGTACCTACTATATAAACAGGTCTATTAATTAATCATTGAAATAATTAATAAATGAGTGATTTAGCTTACACAAAGCAACAGAAACAAGAGAATCGACTTGCTGTGCTCCCAGCATAACAATATGACTTTTTCATAGTGGCATCAGTATTGTCACAGTCTCCTATACAGATTAAGATTGAGATCCCCATATGATATTACCGTCTTTGACCAGTTTGGAGTTGAATTCTGTAGACCTATAGTATTTTAATAGAGTAAAAGCAGTAACATTGCAAGCATTTATCTCTAAATCCACACGATTTAGAGCACGTCAACTGTTTTTATTTTCATCCTTACTTATTACATTCCTCTACTAATGGTAAGACTGGAATGTGAAGAATCCTCTCGGATTGTTTACAAAGAATAGCAGTCATACAAATAACTTCATTTATTAAGAATTTACTAAATATTCCAGGAAGTCCATTTATTTGTGTAATCTTCAACTCTTTTTTATCAATGTTTTACAGTTTTTAGCATATCTTTCACCTCCTTAGTTAAGTTTAATCTTAAGAATTTTTATGCTGTTGTAAATGGGATTGTTTACTTTTTTAAGAGAGAAGGACAGTGAGAGAGAGAGAGAGAGAGAGACAGAGAGAATCAATTTTTATTGAGTTTTTCACATGGCTTTCATTGCTCTGACACTTAGTTGTGTATGTGGGTGCTGGGGTTTGAACCCGTATACTTGCGCATGCCAGGCAAGCACCGTAACCACCAAGCCACCGCTCCAGCCCCTGTTTACATTTTTTGCACATTTCATTGTTAGAGTATAAAAACATTACTGATTTTGTGTTTACTTTGATTCCAAAAACTTTACAAAATTCATTTACCAGTTCTAAATATTTTTTTTCCAGTGGAGTCTTCAGTGTTTTCTATGTATAAGATCATGTTCTCAGCAAAGAGAAACAATTTCACTTCTTACTTTTTTGTTTGGATGCCATTTATTTCTTTCTGATGCTTAATTATTCTGGCTAGGAATTCCAGGACTATGTTGAGTATAAGTGTATTGTATTTAGCTTTCTGTCACTATGACAAAACACCTGAGAAAAATCAGCATAAAAGGAGGGAAGATTTATTTGGTTCATGGTTTAAGAGGTTTTAATCCATGATCAGTTGGGTCTGTTGGTTTTGGACTGATCGTGAGGCAGTGTGTTGTGGTGGAAGTGCACAGTAGAGGAAGTTCATATACCTCATGATAGCTGGGAAGCTGAGAGAGGAGGGAGGGGAGAGAGGGAGAGAAAGGACCAGGGTCCCAATATTCTCTTCAAGGGCATTCCCCTAATAACCTGACTTCCTTTCACCAGGCCCCATCTCCTGAAAGTTCCATCACCTCCCAATAGTGCAACTCTGGGGGTCATATTGAAGATCTATACTATAACAAGTGCTAAGAATGAACACCTTTGTTTTATGTCTGATTATAGAAGAAAAGTTTACAACTTTTCATCAATTATGGTATTAGTTGCAGGCTTCTCATATAGCCTTTATTTTATTATTTTTTTTTGAGAGAAGCAATCTTTATTTAGTTTTTCACGTGATTTTAATTCCCTGGATACTTCGTTGCGTACATGGTGCTGGGGTTTGAACTCAGGTAGCCTTGCATCCCAGGCAAGCGCCATAATCACCAAGCCACCGCTCCAGTCTCTATCACTTGCAACATTAGCCAAAGTTTGTAGGCATCTTTCCATATAACTAAATAGCTTAGTCAATGATGCATATCAGTATGAATACTTACAAATTTCAGTCTCAATGAGTGAAGATACCCGTTGGGTACCCAATGAGATGAGGGGCACTCACTCTCCTGACCACTGAAGTATTTGGCACTGTTAAACAGTTCTTCATTATAACTCCATCTCTCTTGGTTTTTGTACTTAGACATTTTCTATTTTCTTTTCATGCCTTCCCTTGCCAGTCTTTTCTACTTCTGCACTTTCATAAATTATTTATAGCTACAACCTCTCTCCTAGATTCCTGATTGTTACACATTTGTATCTGTATGTCCAACTGGCAAGGCAAACTCAGCACATTCAAAACACAATCAGCTATGAAGTAATATAATGCATAAAGAAGTTAAAGACACAAGACCTAGGTTCAAACTGCATGATCTTGAAACAACTTTTTAACCCATGCGAACCTCATCTGTAAAATAAGAAAAATTACTATGAAAGGTTACTGGTAGGATTAGACAAAATAATAGGAAATCATATAGCCTTTATTGTGCTGAACTTCAATTCTGTTCCTAATGCATTGAGAGATTTTATCATGAAAGGATGTTGAATTTCCTCAAATGCTTTTTCTGCGTCTTTGTGATGATAAAGTGATTTTTATTAATTCACTCATTAATATGGTGAATCACATTTATTGATTTGTATATGTTAAGCCATCCTTGCATACCAGGGATAAATTCCACTTGATAATGGAAAGTGATCTTTTTAATGAACCATTGAATTTGATTTGCTAGTATTTTGTTGAAGATTTTTTGCACCTATATACATCAATTTTTGAAAGGCTTTCAGAAAAAAAATTGTGGTAACTCTTCTTTAAGTGTTTGATAGAATCCAACAGTGAAGCTATTTGATCCTGTGCTTTTCTTGATGGGTGATTTTATTACTAATTTAATCTCTATATTTGCTATTGATCTGTTCCAGTTTTTTTTTATTTCCTTATAATTCAATCTTGGTAAGTTATATATTTCTAGGAATTAATTCATTTCCTCTACATTACCCAATTTGTTGGCATGTGATTGCTCACAGTAGTCTCTTATGATCCTTATATTTCTATAGTATCAGTTTTAACAACGTCTATTTCATTTCTGATTTTATTTATTTGAGTTTTCTCTCTTTTTTCCTTGGGTAAGATAACTAAGAGTTTGTCAATTTTATCTTTTCAAAAAACTAACTCAGTTTTGTTGATCTTTTCTATTGTTTTTCTAGTTTCTATTTCATATATTTCTGCTCTGATCTTTGTTATTTCTGGCCTTCCCCTGACTTTGGACTTGGTGTGTTCTTTTACAGTTCCTCGAGAAGTAACATAAGGTTGTTTATTTGAAATCTGTCTTCTTTTTTGATGTAGGTATTATTGCTACTGCTCTTGCTGCATCCCATCAGTTGTGGTATGTTGTCTTTGTCTCCAGATGTTTTTCTTTAAATTTCATTTCTGACCCAATGATTGTTTAGGAGAATATCCTTTAATTTCCTTCTATTGTTGATTTATAGTTTTACACCACTGTAATATTAAATTTGTTAAGACTTGTTTGTAGCCAACATATGATCTATGCAGGAGAATGCTCTACATGCATTTGAAAGGAATATACTTTTTTACTGTTGGATGAAATGTTCTATTAAGTCCATTTGATTCAAAGTGTAATTCAAGTCCAATATTTCCTTATTAATATTCTGACTGGATGATCTATCCATTGTTGAAAATTGGGTATTGAAGTCCCCCACTCTTATTATACTGCAGTCTATCTCCCCTTTCAATCTCCTAATATTTGCTTTATATATTTAGGTGCTTCAATGTTAAGTGCTAATATATATATATATATATTTTTTTTTTTAAGAGAGAGGAACAGTAAGAAAGAGAGAGAGAGAGAGAGAGAGATTCAATTTTTATTTAGTTTTTCACATGGCTTCATTGTGTATGTGGTGGTGGGATTTGATCCCGTGTCCTCGCGTGTGCCAGGCAAACACTATAATGGCCAAGCCACCTCTCCAGCCCCAAAGTACTAATATATTTACAATTGTTATATCGTCTTGATGAATTGACTCCATTATCACTTCCTTCTTTTATCTCTTTTTTATAATTTTTGCTTAACATTTATTTTGTCTGATGCATATCCCTGCTCCTTTTTGATTTCCATTTTCATGTTATATTTCTTCTATCCCTTTGCTTTCGTTCTGTGTGTCCTTAAAGGTAAAGTGAGTCTTTCGTACGCAGCAGGTAGTTTTCATGTTTTTACTTACTCACCACTCTATGCCTTTTGAGTGGGTAACTTAATCCATTTACATTCAGAGTAATGATTGATGGGTAAGGACTTATTACTGCCATTTTGCTAATTATTTTCTAGTAGTTTTATAGAATTGTTGTCCCTTTGTATCTTCTTTTGTGGTTTGATCACCTTCTGGAGTGGCATGCTTTGAATCTTTCCTTCAAAGAATTAGATTCTTTTAATCTAAATGTACCAGGCATTGTGCTCACTGCTTTCCATATGTTCTCTGAATTGTCACCTACAACTTCATTAGAAACATTGATCTCCCCTATTTTGCAGATAAGGAAACTGAGGCTGTTGCCTGGGTCACTCAGCTACTATTCAAGAGACGTGAAATTTAGTTCAAAGTCTCCTATGCCTCTGTTCTTAGGTTTCATAATAATATTGATGTTTTGCAGATTTGAGTGGGTCTAGTTATGACTTATTTCTGACAGAAGATTATGCATCATTCCAGTTATTTCAAAGCAAACACTTCCTTGTCCTTGAAAATTCCTGATCTGAATGTTCTGAGATTTCTTCCTTGAAAGAGATTTGCAGTTTGGAGGCAGAACTTAGTCAAAACAACAAATTGGGTCAAATGCGTCCTTCTTCCCTCTTCCTGCTTAATTGCCTCTGATGAGTGACCCTTTCAAAAATTTAGTTCCAGGCACTTAGCTGTCTCTTACATTTGCTTCCAATGATCAGGGTCCCTGTGATTTAAACATAAGTTTTTCCAGTGAACTTTTGTCCTCTTTGAAACTGCATTCTGTTCTCTCTTATTAAATTCCAGCTTTCATTACTAATATGCAATGATAGCTCCAGAAATGTTTATATGATAAATTAAAGTGGGCAGGGTCTTCCGCTTACAAATTGCTTCAAGATAGGACTCAGATGCCTGGCCATAGAATTGCCTCATAAATGCTAGCACAAAATGGATTTGAGATTTTACAACATCAGCCTTGGCTTGGAGGCCTATTGTTTCAGCATGTCTTCATAGGATTCTGAGCTCCTAAGGCCATTTCTTAAATTGAAGCTGCAGAGATTTATGACTCAGTGGAAAAAAAATATGTGTGAGTACTTCTCAAACCTGCTTTGGAAAAACAAGCAGATAGGATATTTTCCCCTCTTTGTCTTGCGCACACGTATAAACAAGTGACTCATTGGCTGTGCCTCTGAATCAAGGGACAATTTCAAAATCTTAGGTCAATGATTATTAGCTTTAGATATCAGAAGTCTGAGTTAGAAAAAATTCACTGCCCAGGGACCCAGATTAACCAAAAGCCTCCTAGGCAGCAGCAAGATGTTTGTGTTACAAAGTGGAGGCATGTGTGGGTCTTTGCCATGTTCACAGGCATGAAAGAAAGTAAAGAGTGCTAAGTGTGACTTCTCAGGGAAAGGGGCCCTGAAACCTTTGTGATTATTATTTCTAGAGGAGTAAATATTTCAGTAGAAAAAGAAACTCCTTTGTACCAACTGAGTTTCTTGGCACATTTTAAAATTTCAAGTAACAGCTGACACTATATAAACTTTCTTTGTTCTAATTGGAAGCATCTGTGAGTTGCAGAATTCGAATTTTCAGATTCCAAAGTGATTTTCTGTTTGGACAGGAGTGTCAATTTCAGCTGAAATTCCCATCTATGTGGCCTTTTTCTCTCTCCTAATTACAAAGTGTTCAGTTGGCTAAAGGTGTGATAGAAATACAGGGATTTTCTATGTGCTCATGTTTTTAATGAAAACTGCATTTCTTCATCTTTTTGAATACCTTATCAGGATCCTTCTTATTGGAAAGAATAGGTGGAGAAATTCCCCCATGCTTGGAATTCAACTCAACAATATTTTTACTGCCAGGGCTGGAGTGGTGGCTCAGCGGTTTTGGTGCTTGCCTGGCAAGCACAAGGACCCAGGTTCAAACCCCAGCACCATGTACACAACTGAGTATTGAAGCAACTAAGGCCATGTGAAAAACTAAATAAAGTTGTTTCTTTCTTTCTTTGTTTCTCTCACTGACCCTCTCTCTTTAAAAAAAAAAAACAATATTTTTACTGCCAAAAACTATCTCATAATCGATAAGGGGGTTACAGCAATATATGATATTTGCAAATTCCAGGAAAGAATAACAGAGTAAAAGCAATTGGAAGCCTATTTCAGTTTTTCTCTATGTTAATAGAATCTTGTGTTCTAAAGTGCTAAGTGTTTTACTGATACCTCCTGAGACTTCAACAAGAGAGGCAGGAGGCTTCTTTCTTGCTCCCCATGCTACTTTGGCTACTTCTTACTTCAGTAATATAATCTCATCTCATTGAGCCTCACTACTCTCAGGTAAATATGGGGACAACAATACTTGCCTCCCAGGCTTGTTAAATGTTCCCAGTGGGAGCTGAAGAAATGTTCATTTCTTTTCTTTCTTTCCTACTTTGTACACTGACATAAGGTAATAATGACATGACTTACCTGAGGTCAAAGATTAGGACCCAAGGAACCAAGTCCAGGTCTGAGGTATTCTGATCTAACACCTTTAATACCCCATCCTTTATGTGTGTTCTGCACACACTAGGCAGAGTTTGGCAAATAGTGTATTGTGGATGGTACCAAAAAGGTACAGAGAGCTAAAGACTTTGCAAATGTTTTGAGTTATTACTAAGATTTTCATGAATAACTACACAGGGAAGGGATTCAAACAATGCCACTGAAGGAATGAGCTTGACTTTGTACAGTTGACACCCAATAAATGTTTGTACTATTGAATTTAATACACTGGATCTGCAGATCAGCAGGTTCTAGAGAGGGAAAAGGAAAACAAATAGTAACTGTGTCAAAGCCCAGGGAAACCAGAATATGCAGTTGCCCTATCTGTGAACCATGGCATGAAATTCTGTGTTTCTTGGACGGGAAATGACATTCATTTCTTTGGCAAACATTTCTAAAGTTCTGACTTAACTACATCAACAGACTTATGACTGACACTGCACGGTACATGTATAAGTTCACACCACCTGAGTGAGACTGATTTCCTGATGACAGCTCCACCTTAGTGATTATCAATTGAAAGCCAGAGAAGTTAGGGATGGTTGCAAAGAGAGTAAAATTGGATCTAGGGTTCCATCCCTAGTCTGTCTAGCTCTAAATCTATGTTCCTGCAATGATTCTATGGATATTTATGAGGCCTTGCTAAATTAGTCATAGAATCATGGAGTTTTAGAGGTTATCTGATCTACCTCCTTCGTTTTGGAGATGAGGAAACAGGTTCATAGAGGTCAGGTAACCTCAAATTCACATGTCTGGATAATGTAGTGGAAAACTTTTACTACTCTGTCCTAACTGATCCATTCCCACATTCAGGGAAGGAGAGAAAGTAATTGCTATCTGTTTGGAAATCCCTTTGTGGAGTAGATATGGTATTTATAGGACTACATTAAGGGAACCTTGGAAATTAGTGGAAGTGGAGGACATGGTCCCTGCACTTGTAGAGTTTTGAGTCTACCTGGGGAAAAACCATCCTACAGCAAGAGGGAGGCAGGGAAAGGGGAGGCCCAAAAGTCTCTCTGCTATTCTCTGGCTCTGTGATCTAGCCATTCTGGGCTTACTTATTCTATGGTTCTCCTCATTCCTACAACAGTGTATCTGTTATACCCCATTCTACTGTACATTTTTTTCTGGTTTGCCTAAATCAGAAAGCCCTTCAGAATCAGAGGCAAAGTTGTACTCTTCAAGTTCCATAAACCCAGAATAATAGCTGGCGCAAAGCAGAATTCATGAACCCAAGCAGTCTAGGCAACTGTTAATCTTGAGCTTGTGAAATCTAGGACGTGCTGACCACTCCAAGGTCCCACTGATGGCATCACCTGAAGAGACATCACTGTCCATATCCCTTTAAGCCTCATTCCAAGACAGGAGCACCTCACACCCTCTGCTATCTGGGAAGGTCAGAAGGAAAGGGGACCTCCATCAAGCAGGGAGGAGGACACACTCCCTCTCCCTTTATAACACCCCACCTCACAGAGAAAACAAAGGGGAAACAAGATGGGCTGTCCGGAATATGGGAAATTGCTATGGTGATTCTGCATATTTAAATAATCAAAGCGTTCCTGAAGAGAGAAAATAAAACCAAAAATGTTCTGTGAGTGACCAACAACTAACAGTGAGTGATCTTCAGGCATCCACCTCCCACTTCAGTCACACTACCCTGAGGACATTTCACAGACTGCAATGTGACTTTTCAGTTCCTTCACACAGGGGTGATGACCTGGCTGCAGCCTCTCAGGACTCTGCCTCTCCAGGTACTTGGCTTGTTGAGCCCTCTAGGATTTCTTGGATCTACTTCCTGGTCCTAGACCTGCTCTGTCCTGTGATGTTGCTGGTTTTGGGAGTCTGCGGTGAGGCTTTTAAAATAGCCTGCTGTGGGTTTTCAGAGGACAGGTTCCCCGCCTGCCAAAAATGTGTGGACTGGTGCTCTTCTGGGCAACAGTGAGTCTTTGTTACAGAGTTGAAAGTGCCTGTCCCTCCTCTGAGCCTGCTGCAGTCATTTGCCTAATGTCACTGACCCTGTTTAATTAAGTCCTCCTTTTGTGTTGGACTCGGTGCCAAGAAGCCCAAATGAACACAGTTTCAATGGGTTTTGTTGGTGTTTCTTTTTTTTTTTCTACTTCTATTTTAGGAAATTTCTAAGGGTCACTCTTCTGCAGGCTGAGATAAGGGCTAAGAGTCTTTTTCTCGAGAAATAGCATTTGCTTAAATGAACACTATCTTTGTTTTTCTATCTCATGTAACTAAATTCTGAAATTCAAGACAATTTTTCTGCCTGCTGATGGAAACTGGAGATAGTGATGTAATTTACAGGGCTTTCTGGGGAGGAAACTTCACCTGCACTTGCCCTTATGAAATTCCAATAGATTTTGAGCTTTAAGGAATGTACAGAGAAGGAATTGTAATGACGATTACTAGTGGCTACTACACTAGTGATGCATATTAGCTTCCCAGGGATGCTATTACAAGGGATCACAGAGTGGGAGGCTTGAAACAACAAAAGTACATTGTATTACCATTTTGGAGGCTAGAAATCTGAAAGTGAGGTGTCAGAGGGTTCAGACTCTCTGAACTCTATAGGGAAATTCTTCCCCGCCTCTTCTATCTTCTGGTGTTTGCTGGTAATTCTTGGCAATCCAGGTCTTATAGGGACATTGCTACTATCTCTACCTCCATCGTCACATGTTCATCTTTGCTCTCTATGCCTCTGTCTTTCCCTCCTCTTGTAAAGACAACAGTGCTGATGAATTAGGACCCACCCTAAAAACCTCATCTTAATTTGATTGCTCTTCAAAGACGGTGTTTCCAAATAAGGTCACAGGTGCTTGAAGCTAGAATTTCAATCTAATCTTTGGACGCAGGAGGAACAATTCAAATGGCTTGATACATTTAAAGCCCTGTATCATATACCTCCACAGAAACAGCTTGGGGTATTATTATAAACTAATTTATAACTACCAAAAAAACAGGGACAAGATCTGTCTCACTTCAGCACCACAACCTAGACTACACATCATACCTAGTGCAGGTTTTGCCTGTGGAATGCCTCTTGCGTTCCTGGCACTATGCTAGGGCTTGCCGTTACAGCAGTGAATAGGACAGATGCTCTCCAGGCCTCCTGGAGCACACAGGCTAGAGGCAGGAGCTATATGCTAGAGATACACTCTCCTAAACAACAATTACTAACTCCCAGCACCATAGTGCTTTGCAATGAGGAATTCATTTCTTTTGCTAACATTGCCAGAGGTCTGTTGCGGGATTAATGGCTGCTGAGATGAAAAGGAATGAGAAGTCCCTCAAAAAAGGGTGGTCTTAACTTCTGTTTTTATCCAGACACCAATATTTTGTTTTACATATTGAACATCTCTGAAAAGATTTTGTTGTACAAAATATACCATGGCAAGGTGCAACAACAACCCTAAAGTCTAAGTGCTTGAAATTTATCCTGTGCCTCTGACACATACACACATCGTGCATGCACCACCACTGCCACCACTATATCAACACCACCCCCAATGTGGGAACTGTGCTCTGTGTCACCCTCATTCCAGGACCTGGGCTAATAAAGGAGCCTTATCTGGAATGTACAGGTTGCAATGGTAAAAGGGGGGAAAAAGAGGCTAAGTCACACAATGGCCCTTAAACACTTCCACTTAAAAGTATTGGGTTGTATCCACACACATTTTATTAGCCAAAACAGGTCACCAGATTGCTTCATTTCAGAAAATCATGGGAGTACATCCTGCCTTGTGCCTGAAGACAGAGCACACAAAAGTATTTGGAGAGCATAATTAATTGCTTCCACGTATGGATAGAAAGAAGACTCTCAGTCTTGTTCCGGGATGAATATTCCACAACATATATGCCTTTCAGGTCAAATGAATTAAGTATGTGAAAAAACAGAGTAAGTTCTCAGTGAGGGTTTTGCTGAGCATAAACCTATTCTTTCCCTCTATGCACTTACCCTTAAGCTGCATGCAGGAGGAGCCATGTCCCTTCTCAAGCCACCCCTTCTCAGCTTTGATCAGTGAACCTTGATGACTATGCATCAGACAAGAAAGAACTGTACTCTATTTCTAAAGAAGTGCAGAAGGAAAGTCCAACTTGGGGAAAGCCATAAATCAGATGCTATAGTTCTGTTAGTCGGCTTTTCATCACTGCAACCAAAATACTGACACAAACAACTTGAAGGAGGAATGGTTTATTTTGGCTAATGGTTTCAAGAGTTTCAGTTCATGGTTAGCTGGTTTCATTGTTCTTGGCCCGAGAAGAGGCAGAACATTATGGAAGAAGGGCATGACAGAAGATAGCTGTTCCGCTCACAAGAAGCAGAGAGAAAGAGAGAGAGGGAGACAGAGCTGGAGAGAGGGGAAGAAGGAAGAGAAGGAAGCGGAGCAGGAGGGGAGAGGAGAAGCAGCCAGGGATAAGCTATGTCCCTGTGACCTACTTCCTCCAATCACACCCCCCATGCTTACAGCTTACAGCACCTCCCAATAGTCCATTCAAATCGTTAATCCATCAGATGGATTAATCCACTAATGAGGTCAGAGCCACTATGAGCCAATCATTTCCTGATAGTCCAGCCTCTGAACATTGCTACATTTGGAACCAAGCCTTTAACACATGTCTTTGGGGGACCTTTCGAATCTAAATTCATTGTGGTTTAGGTAATACCTTTGGCACTATGGAGAAGTAGTGAAATCTTCAAGAGTTGGAGCCTTGTGGGAAGAAGTCAGGTCATCAGGAACATGATCTCGAACAATATTTGTGGATCCTAGCCTCTTCCTCTTTCTTTCTCTCTTTGCCTCCTGGCTGCCATGAGGTTAAGACTTCTTCTGCTGCAGGCGCACTCCATAATATATGAAGCCACTACAGATCCCAAAACAACAACCAACCAATCACAGACTGAAACCTCCAAATCTTTGATCCAAAATAAATCTTTCAACCTTATAAGTTATCTCGGGTCTTTTGCCATGGTGACAGAAAGCAGGGGATAGCAATGAGCATTCCTGAGAAATTCCTCACAGTTTCCCTTTAAACAGGAACCTTCCAAATACACATGCAATATAATTTTAGGTATAGATATTTTACTTACTCAGAACTTGTCAGGGATATGCTCTATTTTAGGTGAGTGAGGCAACTATTTGTTAAAAGCTTAGGCTCCATAGGTTTGTGGCTGGCCATACCCAATATATCTATTTTCCCCTCAAATTCTGAAATTGCTCCCCTGAAGTAAACAGGAAAAACTTGGGGGAAGTCATCAGTAGCTAAAATTACTTTTGTTTTCATCCTGTTCCAGTTAGTAGCTGTTGACAGTTAGATTCCCAAGGGTGCCTCTATCCCAGATGCCCTTCTTTGCACCCCCACAAGCCACGAAGGATGTTCTGTTCTAATTACCCAGAGAAGTCATCAGCCTGGATGAGAGCTCAGGCTGCAGTAGCTCACTGCAGATGTCCAGCACCTGGGGATCCCAGGCAGCCAACAGCTCTCTCAAAAGCTAGAGATGTCTCTGTGCCTCAGAGTCAGGCCTGGGCTTCCTGGAGCTTTCCTCTTTCCTGTCTCCCTTCATGCCTCCAGCAGGATGGTAACATCACACTGGAAGTATGCCACACAGCTATCAAAAGCAGGGCCTCCCAGGCATCATTCATTTCCAGGGTTTTGGCTCCTACTCAAGGACAGAAAATTGAAACAGACCCAGCTGAGGAACACAGAGAGCCTCTTGGCACTTAAGTTATTATTCCAAACATCTGGACAAGACTGCCAGGAAGCCAGAGCAGCAGCACATACTCAGCAAGTCTCACGTTAGCACCCCTTCTCAGACTCACCATGTTGGACGGGGTCAAATATTCGCGTTCATGTGTCTTTAGGCTTTGTAATGTGTGGGAATTTTGCAAACTGCCTGTTTGATCCTCACAGTCATTCTGTAATGGAGAACCCATTACCTTCGTTTTACTGATGAGAAAACTAAGGCCCAGAGAGATGCAGTGACTTGTCCCAGATCACATTCCTGAAGAGGTCGTATTTCTGGAATCCAATAGACCTCAGCTGTTTGGACCTCAGCTTCACTGACACGTGGCTGCCTCTTATTCTCATCTGTAGAATGATAATGCTGCCCACCTGATGGCGCTGCATAAGCAGCATGACAGTGTACACAAAGCGTCTGCCAGCGTCCTGCAGCAGAAATGCTCAGACAACTTTATTGATGTTGACTGAATCAATGAATATCACACTTTTGTGACTTCCCACCCAAGATGCCCTTGACCTCATTCTTATTAAGAATTAGCTCTTACAGGGAACGTGGAGCACTTTTAGTCCCAACTGTGCATTACCAAAGGTCCCTTCCCCCCAGCTCAGTGACCAATGTAATGAAAGATTTTCTACCTACCATACTTTATTTATGACCACTTTCCTCTTTGATCAATAAAAATCATGTATGAATGTCAATCTGTCTTCTGACATGCACATTGATGTGGTAGCACTCTAGTTAAAATATTAATTTATGATGAGGTACTATGAGCCAGGGGCCTCACTGGACCTTTTGTCAGGGTGTGAACCCAGGTGATCTGACTCCTGGCCCGCACTATTCAATGCTACACTAAGCCCTGCCATTTGTTGTGTTTCACAGTGTGCCAGCAGACACTATAATACCTTCTTCAGATATGCACTGCCTTATTTAATCATCACAGTAAAGGTAAGAAGTAGGTGTTAACCCCTCCTCCATTTTACACTGATCTGAAGGAACTGATGCTTCAAAGAGGGAATTAGCACCTGCATAGCCACATAGCTAGGGAGTGTCAGAGCCAGGCGTTGAGCCCAGGTTCTGTGGTCACAGAGCATATGCATTTAACCCCTCATCTATGCTTCCTTCCCTCTGATGTTCCTCTAAAACTTCACTTGAGCTGCTGGCAGCCTTATTGCTTGCCAGTATTTCATATCATTGGAAATCACTTGAAAATGCCCACACTGGGAGTCCTGTGACTTGAGGTCTCAGGATAGAACTAAGCAGGACCAGGAAGGAGCACTCCCAAGGCACCTAAATGTTCTCTCTGAAAACACCGAGGAGGAATGCAAAAGGGTGAGTGTCTGCACTCCTCAGCTGATCAGAACCTCATGGGAACAGCAGGAACCATCCCATCTCCAGTTTCTGCCAGAGCAAATGGTATCCCCTGAGTGAAAAGGTGCTAAAACTGAAAATAATCTGCTGGGGGATTCCAGAGGCTTTCTTCCATGGGAGTATCTTCCTTCTGAGATTGTCCAGATGCAGTTCTGCCAGGAAATGGGTGGATGAGCAAGAAGCCCTTCTCTAGAGTCCTACTGGGACCTGCAATCCATTTGTTTTCGATCATAATCCCTCACCCTGTATATTTTACTTCCCCATCAACATACATCAAAGAAAAATATTTCACTAGTTCCCCCAGTGTGCATTTTGGTTTGGTACACTTCAATCTGACATCTACTTCTTTGTCAGGAATGAGACCACTGAAAGAAGAGTCAGTCTGGGTCAATGGAATGAGGAATGGTTTCAGTATCATATAGTTCAACAGACCTGCTGTTTATAAGCTGTGTGATCTTGGACAAGTCACTTCACCTCTCAGAATTTTAGTATTCTCATTTACTTAATAAGATCTTTGGACCAGACATCTCAAAATCCCCGTCCAGGGCAATCCTTCGGGATCACTATAGCTGTGGTTTAGGTGCACTTTGAGAAGTGCTTAAAAAAACTCTTAATACATTTCAAAAAGTGATACTCTTGAAGCATGACCCCTGTTGAGCATGAAATTATATATGCCAAAAAGAAGAGGAAAAGTATTTTCTGAAATTTTAGTAACTCAATTTTAAATGTAAAAAAAAAATTCAAGTATTGTGTTCTCCCCATTGGTCTTATTAACAAAAATGGCTTATTTTAATGTGCCAAATAATTTCAACAATCACACTTTCCCTGTGTTTACAAGGAACCACATCAAAGCTTTGCCAAAGTCTAAAATAGCACGTAGATCTTACCTCTTAGTATGTGAACTTTTTCCTGAGCATCTTACTGAGTCTCTAACTGGGCTTAGGGAATACAGAGAATGTCAAGAACCACGGTTGTTTGGGTGAGAGACATTTCCATAAGAAGGTCAAGTTAAAAATATCGCCAGGAATGCATCTTAAGGATTGACTAGTGTTGGTTAAGTGACTTCCTCAAGGTCACTCAGGAGGTCATCATTGAGCCTGGAGATGGAATGCTATTCTTCTAGCTTAAAAGAATTGGCCTTGTTAGTGTAGGAGAGGAAATCTAATTCGCTGTGCCTTCATACTTCTTAGTTGGGAAGCACCCCTGTAACCAAAGACAGATTAAGAAAAGAAAAACAAATAAATTTAATAACATATATACATGGGAGAAACCCAGGGAATGAGTAATTCTCCAGGAGGTGACTTTAGGTTCAGGCTTCAATACCTTTTCCACTGAAACAAAGAAAGAAGATTGTTGGTGAGGCCAACCAGGGTAAGGTAACTAGGAAACACACTATAAACAAGGGTAAGGTTTGTGACACAGGGTAAATTGATGCCATCTTTATTGAGAAGAGTTTCTAGTGATTTGGAATCATCCTCTTCCTGATACAGAGGAGACACTCCTGCAAGTAGGATTTCTTTTATAGATGTAAATTTACCTTTAAAGGGGAAATTTTACTCTTGTTTTCAGAGCTTCTTTTTGTGTCTGTAGTTTCTCAAAATAAATAATTCAAAATAATCCTTAGTATGGGCTGGCTCCTTAGTATGAGCGGTGGCTCAGCAGTTATGGCACTTGCCCGGCATGTGTGAGTTCAAATCCCAGCTCCACATACGCAGTGAAGTGTTAGAGCAAGGAAGTCCACATTAAAAACTAAATAAAAATTTATTCTCTCTCTCTTTATTTCTCTCTCTCTCTCTCTCTCTCACTGTTCCTCTCTCTTTAATAAAGAAAGTAAAAAAGAAAAAAATAATCCTTAGTAGCATATTTGGGGATGGCATAGTCTGGTCTCCTATAGTTGGTATCAAACCAAGGTTCAGCCACTCTTTGCTCAAAAACTAATATTTGGGATGTGAGAGTTTGTAGTAAGGAAATCCATTTATTTACCATCAGGTTCTGAGAAGGTAGAGGGGCTATCATTCTGAAACTCCATCTTAGGGAACTCAGGTACACGAAAGGGGCAGGGAACCTGCATGCTGATTAGGGTCTTTGTCATCCAGGGTGTGTCTCCTTCTTACCTTCTTCTTTGGCTAAAAAAGTGCATTAGACCTCAACTTCCAGTGACTAACTGGTTGTTATAGTTCTTTAGACAGACCTATTACTCAGGTTAAACCTCACAGCTGTTTACATGTTTTGTGTTAGTTTATGTTCAGAACTAAGAAATAAGGAGAAGTGTTGTAAATTCTGATGTGATCTGAAGGTCACCATCGATGTTCTGGGTTCTATAAATCTAAAAGATTATTTAGCATTTTATATCTCCATCATTTAGGTGTAGCTTCCCTTTAGGATTTCAAATGCTGGGCAAAGAGAGAAGGATAACCTTGCAAAGGACAACCCACAAAGGAGTGGACACATGATCATGCGCATTTGGGTGCCACAGTTTTGGTCTCCTGCATTAGCATTGTTGTCCCATGTGGCTATCATGACTTGACAGGGAGAAATATTAACGCCACAGCTATGTATATCGGAGAGTTGCCTCTACCAAGACCTCATTGATTCATACCTCAGGGTGGTAGCTGAAAAGACCTAGCCGAATACTCTTTTAAAAGGTTTTAGATTTATACGTTAAACTTGGCCCCCATTTATGCTACAGGCACCAAGGCAGCTACCCCTACTTAAACTTTGGAACACTTATGTATAACTGTTCATTTTATCCAGGGCAATCCTTCAGGTCATTATTACCCATACATTATTACCCATTATTACCCATTTCCCAAACTTAAGCTTCATAGAGATCATCTTTAGAAACAAGTTCCAAGATGCCAATCCAATGCTTAGCCTTTGTCTTCACTAATATGACTGAAATTTCCACAATCATTTCAAAATGGCCTGGCAAATGTCTATACAAGGGGAGAAAAAAATCTTTTCTGCTACCCATCTTGTGTTCTCCAGCTAAGACCCTGAAAATTAGACTGATCAGAGAGAATTTAACAATAAAAGAGCAAACATAAATTTAGCATGTGCATTGTGCACATTTGGAGCAGTCATAAGCTCCAAAACTTGGGCTTAGAAATATAGAAGAATCAAGAGACTAGGGTGTGGGCGATGTGGGGGTAATTATGGTTTAAGAACAAATGCATATCATATTGTTACTTTATATACATTTATGATTGTACAATAACTCAACTCCTTAATAAAATAATTTTAAAAAAGAACTTGGGCTTACATACTATTTTAGATTGAAACAAAGGAAAGGGGGACTGGGGCTTCTGAAGGGCAGGGGTTATGAGGAGGTGTCCAGAAAAAGTATGGTAAACAAGCATGTTTAGTAGGTTCTGTTACACAGATTTAAGTCAGTGCCATCTCCACTAATAAGAATTATTGAGAGTCCTCTTCTTGGTACAGAAGAGAGAGAAGCATTTGTTCAAATGGAATTTTATTTTATAAATGTAAATTTCCTTTTCAAAAAGAAAACTGTGGTCAATTTTTAGAAAATTTCCTGCATCCCTGATACTCTGTATCATTTAGCTCAAAATAATCTTTAGGACAAAGAGGCATGCATTGGGGTGGCAGACTCAGATACCCTCCACCTGGAGCTTGCTCTCAAATCTTACCAGTAAGTTAATTCAAATGCCTACACTGCCCCCCTTCAATGTAGTGCATAGGGTCTGTTTTAGTCAACTTTTTCATCGCTGTCACCAAAAGACCTGACCAGAACAATCTTAGAGAAGGGAAAGTTTATTTGGCACTCTTGACTCCATTGCTTTGGGCCCAAGGTGAGGCAGAGCATCACTGCAGAAGGACTGGAGGAGGAAAGCAGCTCAGGAAATGACAGTCAGTCAACAGGGAGAGAGCTCCACTTACCAGGGACAAAATATATACTCCAAAGGCATGTCTCCAGGAACCATTTCCTCCAGCCAAACCCTAGCAGCCTACGGTTAGTACCGTGTTAACCCATATTGGTAGATGAATCCACTGATTAGGCCACATATCCCATAATCTAATCATTGCACCTCTGAAAATTGTTGTCTCACTCATTAGCTTTTAGGGAACATCTCATATCTGAACTATAATGGGGCCCTGCACCCCAAGTCTTAAATATTTTCCTTTGCCCATCCACCCTCCTCCACGTGCTCCTTTCCCTGCTCTATGCTACAGGACACAGCATAGCCCAGCATGCCCAGCACCACCCAGCACTATGCACATGATCCTTTGAGTGGGGTACAACATAGTACACACACAAATTGCCCTTACTCCAACTCTCATCCAACTTTATTCTACACTTTTCATCATTATCCCTCAGCCACCATTGTCATTAATTTATTCACTTCTTTATTATAAAAAATTATGTTTTGCACATCTATTACGGATTAACCCTGCAGGTACAGTGGTGAACAGTATCAAAAATAAGTGTAGGCCTTGCCCTTGTGAAGCTCACAGTCTAATTGGGGAGGGAGGTTATTAACAGAATACACAAATATATGTAATAAGTTTGTGTATATAGGGTGGAGGTACTTGGGAGAACATAACATGGAGCTTCTACTTTGGCTTGGAAATTATCCAAAGAATGGGTAGGAATTAACTAAATGAAGAGTGAGGAGAAGCAACTGTACCAAGTAGAAAGAACAGTAAGTGAACTGGCCCTGGGGTAGGAAGAACACCACACCTGAAGGACTGGAATGAAGGCCAGTGTGGCTGATAACTGGAGAATGAGAGGAAGGAGTCCTAGTTTTGTCTTGTCTTTGAGTCATAATGGTGGAAGATTAGATCACAAATTTGTTTTTAGATGTATTAAGTTTGAAGTGCCTTTGACACATGTCAGGTGGAGAGTTAAGTATAAAGCTCTAGAGCAATGGCTCTAAAACCGAGGATTATTTTGTTCCCGCAGGATACATTTGCTAATATCTGGAGACATTTTTGGTTGTTAATAACAGAATATGAGGTTCTACTGGCATCTGCGGTGCATGTGACAATCCCACCCTCAAAGCAAAGAGTTACCCAACCAAAAATATCAGTATTGCCAATGGTAAGAAATTCTGTGTTTCAGATATTTGAGAATCATTGGCCAAATGACTTGGCCTTGATGAGGCCACACAGAGAAAGAATGGGAAGGAAAAGTCTCTCCTGATCAGCAGTGATTGAAATCTCTGCTCAGTTCCTTCAGTTTCTAGTTGCAACTTTTTTCCAGTCCCCTGTGCATGCATAGTTTCAATGGTCAGTCAGTGATTTGGGAAAATTTATACAGAGATTTGGAAGTTCATCCCCTCTGCAGCTCCTTCCCCTCTAACATTTCCCTCCTGAATTTCCTTGCTGTTCTTCCATCCAAACTCTATTCTCTGATACCTCAACCTAGTAAGGCATTGACTTTCTGCTGCCCTAAACTGCTTGCAGATTGGGGGGAAAAACTGTAAATTTGCAAATTTCAAAAGGTGTGATTCCTTCTGCATTTGGCTAACTTCCAATGCCATAAACCACACACAGTCACAGACACACACACTCTTCGTAACATAACAATAATATAAATTGATTAGAAATGAATAACTTTATAATTGTAATCTGCAAAGAGGTTATTCTATAAAAGCTACAATGTCATTACTGAAAGCTAGAAGTCTTATTTTGTTTTCAGGATGATTAAGACTTGGGCATGTTTAACAGCTGATGGGAAATCAGTGAGACTAGGGTGGGTGAGAGAGAAGAGCTCTGCCACAGATACTCATGTTCTCTAACCACTGATCCCAGGACAGAAGACTCTTGTCCACATACTTTAGACCTAAACATTTTAAGTTCTGAATCAAGCTAATAAGTTATTAAATAAAATATGTTCTCCTAACATACATTTAGGAACATACCTTCTTAATGGTCTGGAAGACCAAGATTGAATTTGGAATTCTTGGATTCTGGTGGTACAGAGAAAACTATCCAATGCCTTCACCCCATCCTAGTTCCATCCCAGTTCCACACCCCACTTCAGGAACTTCATGCGTATGAATCTGGATATTTCAACCTACGTGTCCAAGTTCCAGTTATAGCCTAGGCCTAGGAATCCAACCATTGCAGTGTGATCTGTATTCAGGTGGAGGGACCTAGAAAAGAGAACCACACAGTTCCTGAAGCATCCTTAGAGCCATCCAGTCAGGGAATTCTGGGGTCCTGGGTACCTGGTCTAGAAAGAGGAAAGAGGGTGCAGACCCTGAAGAACACAGGCTACAGGTGGACACACTCCTTAGTCCCATGGGTTCTGTCTGGGCCCAGAGGAGAGGAGCAATAGGAGAAGGGCCAGAGTAGGACCTTCTAAACTTGGGGCTTTGGGAAGGGATCACTCTGACCCAAGTCTACAGGCAAAATTAAGTGATACAATGATACTCAGCACTTGCGATCTTTGCTCTGTTCCTGGTCTGACCACCTGGTTTCTCTGTTCATATGTGTTCGTTTCCTTAGTGGGCTGTTCATCACCATCCATGACAAAGGACACCTTGCAACAATGTTGAACTCATGGCCAGAAGACAATATTAAGGTATGATCCTGTTTTCATTGTAATTTCTTTATTGTTGGGTGAATCCTTTCAGCCTGTGATATTCATTTACACCTATAAGATGAGAATGATGATGCAGAAGGAAAACATACTGCCCCCCTTTCCCAAGACCAGACCATAGACCTATCATAGAAAAACACAAGTGGACCACAGAGCAGCAGAGATTTACACCCACCAAGGACCCATGTGAATTGCCCATCATCATCATCATCTTTATCATCGTCATCATCATCATATTGTCGTCATCATCATCATCCATAAGATATATTCAATGTATCTGCTAAATATATGGTGCCAATTTCCACGATGAATACAGGGAAAATCAGACCCTCCTCAAGTATCTGCCATGTCGTAAAGGAAATAGAATATACACATCAGACACCAACAGGGCAGAACTGGACCAGAGATAAGCAAGGTATGCAGAAAGCTGAGGGTAGTCAAAGAAATGACTTTTAGCTCAGGAGAAATCTGGGATGATTTTAAGGGAAAATGACAGTGGGACTAACTGGTCCTTGAGTTTGGACTGGTCGGGCATTGCCGAGACTGGGATGTAGGGGAGGACTTTCTAGACAAAGAGTAAAAGCTTCTAGTGAGCAGTAGCTTCCCACTCGGGTTCATGTACCCCAGGTGTACCAAGCAGTGGGGGTATATGCAGAATAACAAAGCAAACGTGGCAATTCTTCCAGAAGTACCAATTTTAATGAACAAATTTAGGAAAAAAGCATTTTTATAAGCAAACAGGATATGATATGGAATGCAAATGTTGTGTTAATTTTAAAATATAAAACATACACAACTTTTTAGAAACTTATTAGTCTCTGGCCACATCCCCAGATCTCCTCCTGCCATAGAGACTTTGAAGAAAATGTTTGAGGGTCACTGGCATCGATGATCATTTTCATTTCTGGAAACAACATGGGTGAAGCAAAATGCAAAACGTCTGTTGGCTGTCTGGTGAGGGTAGATCTGGTACATGAGCCAGGAAGGAGCTGACCCAGCATGGTATGAGTAGTTCTCAGAGCCAGTGCTCACACCACCCTGCCTCAATTTGGAGATTGTGGTACTCCATCATTGTTTTCTCTCCAAGGTCCTCCTCCCTCCTTCCCTGCTAGTTCTGTAAGCCTCCTCAGCCCTCTACAAAGGTTGCCAGACACAGCTTCTATCTACCTACCTCTCTTTATGTTCCTCCCACTTCTGCCCCTGAATGAGAAGTGTTAGCATTCAAAACCATAGCAGGTAGGGGGACTGAGGGTCAGGACCCTAGCTCTCAGGAGCCAAGGCTAACCCACAACCAATGCCTTGGTCTTCAGTCCTGGCCATGATGAGTAATCATGTTGCACACCTCTGTGTATGTGTGTGATTTGCCCTGTGCTTCTCTTTCCTGCTTATCTACTTGGACTCCAATTATAAGCAGATTTTGGTCTCAGTGCCAGGGAAGCAAGCTTCCAAGGCCTGTCTAGGATGAAGATATAAAAAATCTTGAGGACATTAGGAAGAGCTAGCTCACTCAATGGGGAGCGAACTCCAGGCTAACCTGAGTAGGCAAGCTGCTGAGAATCTGCAAACTGATCTTTTTCACATTCCTGGCAGTGCAACCATGGGAAACCTTGGACATAGTAGACACTCAGGAATTGCTTGCTGAGTTGAATGAACTCAGTTTACAGATGTGTTGAGCATCTTCCATATATCAGGCCCTGTGCCAGGAATAGGAGAGTGGTCTCCGTTAATAAACATGTACTTTTTTTTTCAAATTACAAGTAAGTAGAGATAATGAGGAAAAGGTACATCCCCACACACATAAGCAGAAATAAAAAGGCACCCATTCCTTCAGGGGCTGAATTTCAGGTTTCAATTTCTTCTCTTCATAAGGCAGTATTTGCAAAATTGTTACCAAAGCCATGCTTCAAGAAATGAAAAATAAGAAAAGCATGAACCCTGCACCCAACCATAATATAACATGATTTATATTGTGATTGGGCAACTATGATATGAATTCAGAATAGAAACTTAGGAACTAAATGACCACTGACTTCACTAAACACTATATGAAACCCTTCTAAATAGAGTGCTAATTACCAGAGAGATGGAGACAATGATTTTAGAGGAAGAGAAATTGGGTCTTTTGGACTACCCTAGAGGAGGTGGAACTCAAGCAGGGCCCAAACAGAGAGACATCCATACCTTAAGGACAGTGTGAGTTATGAGCAGATTTGGGCTAGTGAGGGACATCTAATTCAATTACACCTAGCCATCATTTAATAAACATCTACTCTGTAAGAATTCTCTAGAGTCTTAACCATAATAGTGTGTGTACACACTGAAGGGCACTTGGATTGATATGGTCATTACCAGACATAGCAGAGGCAGCTGTAACACACATAGCTGTGCAGGGCCTACAGGCCACCATGGAGGGGATCTTACCTGGAAATCAGAGGCCACAAATGAACAGTAGGATGATTTGGCCCTAATTACATTCACTTTGGCCCTGAGTGATAATTGAAAATTTTGAATTGGTAGGCAACATTTTTTGCACATTACGAAAAATTTTAATGACATTTTAGACACATTCAAAATGTTTTCTAATACAGAATTTGAAAACTGACTAAAATATCCCACAGAGTACAGCTGTGAAGTGAAAAGAAAAGGCTTTCAAAGTCATTTCCCTTCTCAGGTTCTTTAATTGATTCTTTTTAGTCATATATAACATTAGCATACATTTTGACATAATCATGAAAGCATGGAATATAATTTGCTCTAATTCAGTCCTAAGCACTTCCCTCCTCCCCTGGTTCTCCTCCTTCTGCTCTACTGATCTTTCTGCAATTTATTTGTAGTTATTTTTTAATTAGTGTCTTGTGAATATATTGATGTTGATATTCACTATAGTATATTCAAGTACGTACGTACAAAAGTTCAGTCAAATTCATTCCACTGTTCTATCCTGTCCCGTCTTCCTCCCCCTCAAACCCTTTTGTCTACTTTACTGGTCTTTCCTCTGTTTTGATGGAGTTTCCTCTCCCCTTTTATTTATTTATTTTTTTCATTTCTCTCTGTCTTCCCCACGCCCCATTTTGGATTAGCTTCTGCATATCAGAGAAAACATTCTAGCTTCAACTTTTGGGGATAGGCTTATTTCATTTAACATTATAGTTTCCAGATCCATCCATTTGTGAACAAATGCCATAATTTCATTCTTATTTATGGCTGAGTAATAATCCACTGTGTATATATACCATATCATTTTAAAATCAGGAGATTTCCATTAAAAAAATAAATATCAAAATCCTTAGATTTCTGCATTCTCTGAGAAAACCAGAAGCTCTGAATATAGAGCCTATAATTTGGCATGTATTCAAACTGATTACTGTAGTTGATTGGATAGCCCCTGAAACACCTTAGACCCCTACTCTGCTCCAATTACTGGAATTCTTCTGGATGTTCATTCCACATCCCTAGGATACCCTTCAAAGGCTCAGAAAGTTCCATGCCACAGTCTTTCTTGTATCCTGATGTGTCTCTATAGTTGCCTTAAAAAAGGGCAACAGTCTTCCTACCTAAGTAGGGAATTTCTGCTCATTTTCCCTTGCATGGCACTTTGGAATTCACATAGGACTTATCCATTTCACCAGATCTTCACAGGCACTATGATCAGTGTGCAGTATGGACTGTTCCTGAAACCCCCAGTTGGGTCTTAAAGAATGGAGCATGCTCAAATGAGCAAGCTGAGGTTTAGTAACTTGCCCAAGATAACCCATGAGCATTGGCGCCCAGCCCAGAGGCTGCTGCTGAGCTGGGGAGGCAGAGTTTTTCAGGGCTCAAGTATATTTGAACTCTGGCGTCACTAGTGCCTGGTGGGACCCAAGAGCTGGTTCAGAGGAGCTTCTGAATCAACTTAGAAGGTAAAAAGTGACTTTCTGTGATTTCTCTGTGGGAAAGCAGAGCTGAAAACTGAGATGTAACAGAAGTAAGCTGTGAGGGAAATGAAGCCAAAGCCCAGGACTGGGGAGAGCATGAAGTTTTGTGGACCCTTCTCACTTAGGGAGGAGAGGGAAGGCCACAGCCACATCAGGCCTCCCAGAACTGTCCAGCATAAATCAAAAACAGGAGTGAGAACTGCTTTTCTGACTCTTTCCCACAGTGGCCATTGCTTGGAGCCAGGGGAGGGCTCAGTGGAGACTCACACTCCTCCTTAACACTTTTCCCAAGCCCCTAAATCTCTCCCTCATCCCACTTGCAACAGCATCTGGGGAAGTGAGGCTGGGAGGCAGCTGGATAGTGGAGCCCAGGGAGCATCCTCCACCACCAGGCACCAGCCACAGGGGTATTTCAACTTGGATCTGATTCTAGGGGGAAGTCCTTACCTGTCGTGCACAGGCCAGGCTTGTGCTAAACTCCACTCTGAGCTCAGTGTCAGAAATTAGGATGTGCATGGAAACAATTTCTTAGCCGGAAATTAGCATATTAGGAAGTGCTCTTGGGCCAACACCTGTGGAAGGGAAGGAGGCAAGATAGAACAGAGGAAGAGGTTGGACTGCAGTTGGAGAGTGCAAGGAAGATTAAGCTGAACCCATGAGGAGGATCTGGAGCTAGAACAACCCTTCAAAGTCATCCTGAGCTGGGGCAGGGGAGCAGGCCTTCAGACTCATGCAATAATCAGTCTTTGATTGCAGGCTGTCCTTGGAATGGGTTGTAGCTTTGGACAAGGTGACTTTCTTCCACAGATGAAATTCCCTAGGTGGACTAGCAGCTGAGACTAGCACCAGGGAAAAACTCATTTCCAAAGGAAGATCTTGGGTAGCACATCACTATATCCACCTCACACAGTATTATCTTAAGTATTTTACACAGATTAGCTTAATGAATTCTCCTAACAACCCTGTAAGTGATAGGGGTCATTATTATCTCTGCTTTATAGACTTGGAAACTAAGAGGTTAAGTCCTTTGCAAGTGAGAAGTGGAACCAAGATTTGAGACTAAGGTATATGAATTGTCTATGCTATAGAGGTGAGGAGAAAAAAAAAGAGGAAAATGAAGAGAAGGAAGGGAAAGATGAGAGGGAAGGATAAAACAAAAGGAAAAGGAAGCAGATGATTGTACACATGGCGTAGTAGGCCGCCCATGACCACAGCTACAACAATAGAAACCCAACAGCAAGCAAGGAATCACGATCCCCAATTCAGTCTTGAGTTAATCCCATTGGACCCATCTAAGCTAAGGCCATAGTCTGAAGTAGACAGGCAAAGAAAAAGAAAAACACAACACAGAACCCCCAAATTGCATACCGTTCATCTGAAAAACAGGGGAGTTATGAGTTAGAAAACTTCCAAATAAGGAAAATGTGATTCTGTCATTCCAGAAAATTATTGCTGGGCTTTAAAACTGGAAGATGCTGCTCAGGTTTTCCCTAAGCCTTTTGATAATCTACTGAACTTGTGGTTCCTAATATTAGCTGCATGGTTGTCATGAAAAATGAGGTATAGCATCTGTTCTCTGAACTTTTTAATCTACACCAGCTCTGAATTCTGTCCAGTGCAGAAGTCACTTTATGCTCAGTGCTGTACTTATCACATTATTCAACATTTATTGAGTGTGTATCACATTGTAGGCTAAGTGCTGAGCTAAATGCTAAGGAATCAAAGATGATACAACTTATTACTTGTCTCTCAAGAGTTTAGAGCTACCATGGAAGACAAGGAAAGGTATATAACTGTAGTACAAGTAAGAGGGCAATAGGTGCTTTCTTTAAGGAAAATTCTATAGGACTTCAGAGGAAAGGAATTCCCAGAAGGCAAATGCTATGGGAATTCCCAGAAGAGAAGCTTCATGGAAGGAGGCACCTTCGAACTGTTCCTTGAAACATGCAAGGATAATGGATTCAGACCAAGGAGTTAAAGAGGTGGAGGAATAAAAAGGCATGTCTTGAGGAAAGTACAACTTCATGGCAATATTTTAGTTTGGATAGAGCATGAAGATGAGAAAAAATTAGAAGGGCAAATTGGGCTTAGTCTATAGAAAGTTTAAATGTTAGTCTAAGATATTCAAGCTTTGTTTTATAGGAGTCAGGAACTACCGCCTATTTGGGGGCAAGAATGTGATATATGCAGATGTGCTTTGGAAAAATTAAATGGAATAGGACAAGTACAAGAACAGAGAGCCACTGTATACCCAAGTGAAAAGTGGACAGGCTGATCATAGGAAGTAGCAGTGGTGTGAAGTCCATGGAACAGATGTCAGAAGTATGGAGCAGGTAAAATAGCAGAACTTGGTGGCCTAATGACAGAGAAGAGACAAAGCAGATTAGATTGTTTTGAACTTGGAATATGTAGAGAAACAGGAGGGAGGACAACAGCTTAAAAACATTCAAAGGAAGTAAGAAGGAAAATAATTCATTTGGCTAGGAACTTGGACAAGTTCCTAGCATTGGACAAGAGCATTGCACATCCAAGTGACAATGCCTAGCAGTTAGTTACAAGCATCATCTGCTTAAGAGTTGACAATAGAAGCATTTAGGGTAGATGAAGATGTTAAGTTTCAAATGCTGTTAAACTCACATAGCCAGACTTTGTTAAAAGTTACATTTACCAAGGTCCCCCGTTAATTTCTCTTTCACTCACTTGCGTGTTTAACAGAGAGTTATTACAGGGTTTCTTTTGTGGGAATGCTGAACTAGAGAGATAAAGAATATTTTAAGGCCTAATGTATAATCTTTGCAACAAATAATAATCATAATAGCAGTGACCATTTGCTGGTTACCTTTACTCAAGGCATCAGGTTCACCCGAACATGTATTATTTCTTTCATCTTTATAACAATCTGACAAGTTAGGTGTTAGCATTTTACCCATTTTATGGAAAATTAAGGCTCATAAAAGTTATCTATTTACCCAAGATTACATATGGCACATTATCAAAGAGCCTACATGCACACACTGTTTACCAAAGTCCAAAGCCCCTACCATTAACCTTAAGACTATTTAGTGTGATAAAATATGCTGCTAAGAAATGTTAAACATATTAGTCCATTTTCCAATGGCACAACAATGGCACCCACCTGAAGCTGGGTAATGTATAAAGAAAAAGATTTATGTATCTCTTAGTTTGGGACATTTAAGGACATGGTGCTGGCATCAGCTTAGCTCTGGTTAAGACCCCACAACACCAAAGCCCTTTACAGATTTAATGCAATCCCCATCAAGATACCTATGGCATTTTTCAGAGATATAGATAAAGCAATTTTCAAGTTCATATGGAACAACAGGAGACCCAGAGTAGCCAAAACACTACTCTATAGAAAGGAGGAAATAGGGGGTATCTCAATCCCTGACCTGAAATTATATTACAGAGCTGTAGTAGCAAAAACTGCATGGTATTGGTATCAAAACAGAACTGAAGACCAGTGGAACCGAATAGAAGATCCTGAGACAAACCCTCATATCCTTAACTATTTGATCTTTGATAAAGGGGGCAAAAGTATAGTGTGGAAGAAAGATAGCCTGTTCAACAAATGGTGTTGGACAAACTGGACAGCCATTTGTAGACAACTGAAGCTGGATCCTTATCTTTCG
>PVKS010021136.1:0-35491 GCA_004027875.1 Aplodontia rufa | reverse complement strand
GCTCCAGCCCCTCTTACCATCTTTTCAGATGGGAAAAAAATTACAAATCCTAAATCATACACACTCACTCACAAATTCTAGAAGGACCAAAGACCTATATATAAAACACAAAACACACACACACACACACACACACACACACACACACACACAAAACTTAGGTATGATTAACATAAAACATATAACTAAAGAATATGCTTGAGTTATCAGGATGAAGTTTATTAACACACAAAAAGCACTAAACATAAAAAGCTTTGAAATGTATGACTACATCACAATGAATAATACACTGTGAATATAAGATTAAAAAAATAAGTAACTATTTAAAGTACCTCCCCAGGGGTGCTGGAGCCTGGCATGCATGAAGACCCAGGTTCGAACCTCAGCACCACATACAAAACTAAATGTCAGAGCAACAAAAGCCAGATGAAAAACTAAACAAAATTTATTTTCTCTCTCTCCCTCAAAAAAAGAAAGAAAAAAAGTATCACCCTAGAGTGATTAGTAAGTACAAAAGGGAACAGATAGAGAGCCCTGGCAGGCAGCACTTTATCGGTATGACCAGAGTTTGACCACCACCAAGTTTGTGTTCTACCTATGTGGTACACCAAAAGAGTATGATTTAACTTCCTGTGAAAGAGGGAGAACCTGAATTTAATCGTGACAATATCAACTAAACACTGAGGGGGCAAGCTCCAAAATAGCCAACTGGTTCTTTCAAAAGAAAAAGAAAACAAAAATCAAGTCTAGAAAAAGGAACAGATTACAGGTTGAAGGAGACTAAAAAGACATAAAAACTAAATGGAACATGTGATCCTAGACTGGACTCTGGTTCAAAACAAAATCAAAAAACAACCTAGCTACATGCTGATTGTACATTAGACAAGACTTCTCCACCAATTATGAAGTGCTTGAATGTCACAACACAGCAGTTCTTAGGAAGTACTGGAGGAATATTTCAGAATGAAGCATCATTATGTCTACATTTTCAGTAATACAGCCAACACAAGTAAGTGTACGTAAATATACACCTGTGTCACACCAGCTTGTGCTACTCTGTGTATGTGTAAAATGTAAAAAAGATGTGTGCATGTGTTTCAGAAAGGGAGGGAAAAGGTACAGAAAATGTGGTAGTGTTAATAACCTGAGAATCTGGATGGTTTTACAAGTGTTTACAATTCTTGCAACTTTTCTATAGGTGTAAAACTTTTCAAAATTAAAGGCTGGGGGGGTGAAAGAATAAAACAAGCAACAGAATGGAGGAAAGTGACCAGTTATAGGCAGGGGGAGAACAAAAGCATGGCATTTAAAACATTCTTAAGGCTGGGTGCAGCTCGATGGAGCACATTCCTAGCACATACTAGACCCTGGGATCTTTTTTACAAGTCTAAGATCCTAACAACCACATTTTTTGAATTGACGAAGAATAAGGAAGGGCTCTTTCCGCGGTGATGGTAATTTCGTCAAAATTCATCCAATTATACAATGAAGAACTAGGTGCTTCACTGAAAGTCAATTTTATCTGAAAACTTTTAACTCCTTTTAAGCATTGGAAGGTATCTGGCAGCAGTGCTGCCTACAACTCACTTTGAAATGACCCTATAGACAGAATGATGCGTGGCTGAAAGGATGGACGGAGAGAAGGGTAGGGGACACCGCGAACCGGGCCTAAAGGTCGGCGTCAGATCGTCCAGCGTTGGTATAGAAAGGAAACGCTGGAGGCCGGGAGCCGTGGACCGGAGGAAACCACTACACCATGGAAGAAGCCTGCAAAGTCCGCTGCCCGAGTTGAAAGCGGCCCCACGGGGCTGGAACCGGCGGGGATGCCGGGAAACGCACGGCCTGCAGGGCTCCGGGTCCTCCCGGCTGCCCAGACCAGACGCCGCCGCCCGACCGCGGGCTGGAGCCGCGGGCTCGGAAACAGCGCCGCGCGAGGAAGAGCCGAGCGGCCACACCGCGCGGGCCACACGCCCACCCGGCCCGCCTCAAAGACGCCTGCGGACTCGCCGCGCCGCCTGCACCAGGTGGCTACCCCTCCCACGCCGCCCTCTGAGGAAATTGAGGCACCGAAAGCCTATGGAGCGCGGAACTCACCGCGGGCGGCCGGTGACAGCCATCTTCCCGGCGACTGCGCACGCGCGCGGCGGGACCCGGATGTGCGCTTCCCTGGAGGGAGGGAGCGCGCGACCTTTCACCCCGCGGCGCTCCTGACGTCGGCGCGTGCGTGGGGGCGCTGGCCCACCGGCCTTGGGCTCCTTCTTAGGTGACGCAGGGCTTGCTGACTGCGCAATTTAACAAAGTCGTTCACAGCTCCCCTCCTTTTTTCTTTTCTTTTACTTTTCTTTTTAAGAGAGAGGGACAGTGAGAGAGAAAAAAAAGAATCAATTTTATTTAGTTTTTGGTATGACTTTTCTTGCTCCAACACTTCATTGTGTTTTTGGTGCTGGGGTTGGAACCTGCATCCTCTCGCATGCCAGGCAAGCATCATAATCCCTGAACCACGCTCCAGCCCCCACGCCGCCCATCTTTTTTAATTTAGGAAGGTGTATTAGAGTTCTGCTGAGTACGGCTCAGCGTTTGTCCCCCGTTGTCACAGGAAGAACCTGAAGCCACAGGTGTTTAGAACCAACAGTTCTGTTAAGTGAGGATTCTAGAAGGTTGCTGAAGAAAAATGTCCACGATCAGTGCTTAGCAGTTGCTCTGCTTTGAAAGGGAAAACGCCAGCTTTATGTGTGTAAAAATACTAACTCCAATAAGAAAAACATCACATAAATACAAAGAAACGTGCATGATGCGGCATCCTGTGTGCACCAGAGGGCTGCTGGACGCACCTGCAGGGAAGTGATGCAGGCTTGGTGGAAGTTGGGCTCTGACTCAGGAGATAAAGAATGAAACCTTGGGACACCGAGGTAAGCATAGTGGACAAATTTTATTTTAAGAAATTAACAGAAAGCATAGCATAGGGAATAGACCAGACTTCCCCCAGAGAAGGAGAAGGGGACAGAGTAGAAGAGGCCGGTGGGACTTGCACTTTTCCAGTTTCATAACCATTGTTTTCCCTCCCCCAGGCCTGGGAACATAAGCAGGAAGTTACAGTGCATTCTTTAGCAGAAAGGACTGTCTGCTGGGAACCTCCTTACTAGCATTGTGGGCCATTAGGAGCAGCAGACATTCTTTGTCCTCTCCATTAACCCAAAATTCCAACTACAATTTTACTCCTGTCTCAGAAGGTGGCCAGATGTGCACAGGAGCCCCACACCTACAAGGTAGGTGACCAGGTGCATGGGTGCCAGGCACCTGCAGGGAAGTCAATCAGGCATGCTTGGGAACCAAGGACCAGAGGAGCTGGAAGCCAGGTGCACTGGAAGGAAGAAGGGCTCACTGCACTGCCACTGCACATCAGGCGAGGCTGCACCACCTGGTGAGCCCCTTAGCCTCCCATGACTTTTAACAGTGGAAAACCTGAACCACAGCGTTGACCATCACCTCAGTGACATTTTCTCCAAGAAACACATCACTTCTGATGGAAATAGAAAGTTAACAGACATCACTCATGTGAGCCAAGCAACAAACCCTCAACTCACTGTTTCAAAGTCTACTGACCTTTACCAGCCCTCATTGGAATCTATTGACTCCAGACCCTTGTCAGAAAAATTGTACTCTGCTGAAACTCCTGTTTTAACCAGAAAACTTGAACGTTGGCTCCCTCCCCCCTCTTTCCCTCCTTATCTACCCTAGACTGTAAGCAGCAGGGAGGGTCCCAGACTCCACTGGGCTTCCTCCAGGTTTCTCCTGAATAAACATGTGTTATTGTTGAGCCACTGTTCTCTCTCTTTCCTTCATTTGTCTCTTTCCATACATAATGGTGTAAGTTCTTACGCTCCCTTCCATTCTCCTCCCTCCATTTCTGACTTATTCTTCATGTATCCCTCTTTACTTGCCCTTCATACAAGATTTGAGATTCAGAGCACCCTCCAAGTTTGCTACAGCTAACAGCAGATGGTTGGCTACCCAAAATCAACCCCCCTCCAGGGGTGAGATTTTTGCAGCTTTATTGCTATGTAAAAGGAGCAAGAGCTTTTCTGAGCTCTTTATTGGTGCCCTCTGGAAACCTCATTCTTGTCTCTCCCTGCTTTCTGTCTGACAAGACCTCCAGATTACAAATCTAGACTCCACTTTGTTCCCACCTGCAAAACCAGTCATACTAATCATCTCACTGGAGAGGAAGACTCCAGGTCTCTTGCAGAGGCGCCCTGCTAAAGACTTTCTCATTTCCAGAACCCTGGGGTCCTTACCTTGAGATTGGAGTTTGGGACACCACTCACTCCAAGGTGCTCTGGCTCTGCCACTGGGTGGCAAGGGGTAAATGGAGGATACCATCACACCTCTCCATTACTCAATGACCTGAATTCAGAATCAGGACCTTTTATCCAGAAATACTAACATCTTGATGACCTCATACAACAAAATGGCAAATGGTCTGAACTAGGACCAGTATTTCAAAGTTCCAATCAAAGGTGGCTCCTCCTGCCCTTCCCTTGACCTTGATCTGGCTGGGGTCTCCCTCCCTCCCTGCGCTCTCACTCTCTCTCTTGCGCTCTCTCTCACCCAGCTCTCCCTCTGGTGCTCCAGTAGGATCGTTCACATTCATGGACTTCACATCCACCACTGGCCATAACCTACTAGGTGAGTGACTCCCTCTGACTCTTCTGGATTCCTGGCTTTTTCTCAGCCATAGTTCTTGGAGGCCCTCCTCCATCCATCTTATGTACGATGGGCCAGATCCTACCAAAGCTTCCATGAGAAACCCACTTGGTGTGCCTTCCTAAACATATCCAGACCCTGTGTCTCTAAAACACATGTAGTCAACCTGAAAGACTAGTGTTACAAGCTGGACAATAACAGTCACTGGCCTGAAAATGGCACATTTGACTTACAAATTCACAGAGATCTTTAAAAACTCTCCACTGCAATGGCAAATGGTCCAAGGTTCCCTATGTCTTGGCCTCCACTCCAGCCCTGGTACTGCTACTCCAGACCATCTCTCTGCCCAAACTGCTCAATTTTTCACATTCTTCTCTTCAAGGAAAAAAACCTCAAGGGGGTGAGTGGCTTTGGTAAGTGAATTAGAAAGGGCTGCAGTTGCATGGAATTGATCAGTTTCTAGATGATCTAGAGAATCCAAACGTACAGATAAATCTTTTGTAGCCTTAGCATTCATAATTTCTCTGATGGCCAATCCAGCAACTACAATCAATTCTGTAACCTGAAGAGGTCACTTTCGTCCATTATGATTGAATCTAAACAAAGGTACTGAATTATAAATTGTGCATTTACTTAGGTGTGTGTTTGCCATAAATATATTTTAATCAATTTCCAATCATAGTTTAGTTATGCATGGTCTAATCAACATTCTATAAGAAGTTTTTGAGTCAGGTAATAAAGGTGCTCAATATACAACCTTTGGTTGACTGCAAATAGGAAATAGTACAGCTCTCTTATAATGTGCCATAAAGAATTTATATATTTCATTAATTCCTCCTCCGTAAATAATATAGGGTATATCTGACATTTTATGAATATGCCATATATCATGCAATTTGGGATATATCCATACTTTGTCTTCATCAAGAAAGTGGTCTACTGTTGGGTCTGACCTTCACTCCATTTCATCAGCTGCCCTAGAGTGATCTTGTTACTATTTCCATAAGTTCCTTCAGGTAGGGCTGCTAGGTCTTGCTTTGTTAAGCTTCCTAATTGTTGTGCAAAAAGAAGATTAGAGTAGGCTGGAATGTGCTAACCACAGGCTGTTCCCCTGTTGTTTGTCTGTGCTTGAAATCTGCATAACCCCTGGCAACTCCTTTAGAAGGATTATTGATTCCTTGGCTTCTCCGCTCCCTATAAAAACCTGTGTGCCTTGATAATAAACGAATTCTGAGCTGCCATCAGCTGCATGTTGTTGCCTCATTTCCCCGGCTGGGAGGAAAGGGGTCCCCAGAAGAGGGAGGACCTGGGTTCCAGCCATCGGCACTCATCTCCTGATTCGGCCCCCGGCGTATCGGCTGGTTCGGATCGCCTTGACCGCTGCCCAGGGACGCCCGGGTAGCAACACTCTACTAGTCAGGGAATAGGTAAGTTCAAAAAGGGTTGATGAGTAACTAAATCATGTACTCCCCATTTATGTATTCTATATAAAAGAAGTAACATGCCATGGGAATAAATTTTTAGGTTATCAGGTATATTCATATCTCCCCTTATCCACCATGCTAATGAGTGTTGGTCTGCTTGTTTTATGTTATATCTGATTTTTATCTATGGGGTCTATCACAATTATTCCAGGCCAAAAAATCTGATTCCATTTCTGGGAACATACAATCCAAGTGCGAGAAAGGGATCACTGCCTTACCATGTGTTCAATGAAATTCATAAGTGTGATAATTATTGTATTGTATCTCATATATGTCCAGTGGGATTTCAAAATCCATGGACAAATGTGTAGTTGTATGCCTATGGATATCACAAGCAAAAGATATGGATCTGTAGGCTATATATTATCCCTGAAATTGAATCCTTGAAACTCTTTCAAAAAGTGTTCTATCTGTAATATCCATTACTATCATATACCCTGATAATCTGGGATTGGTAATTATTAATTGCAAATTATTGGTAGTTATATTAGGCACTGGTACTAGGGAGATATTTAAAGCAGTACTTCTGTTGTGCAGCCAGAATATAGGCCAATCCAGTTGAGATACATCCATAATCTCTGAATATGATTTATTATATGATTTTACCATAATAGTATTATTCCAAGAAATATTGGAATTTAATGGTTGATTATTGGTAATGTTATATAAAGTGAAGGCTATATAGTCGCCTTCAGTCTTGTGTGATATATCTTTTGTTATACATAGTACTGATTTGTTACTATTATAAGAGAAATTACCCAGTCTAACAAATTTCTCTGCATATTTTTCATTCACAATGCTGGTCCAAGATAAGTTTTGTGTCTTTTGCATTGCCCATAGAAATAATTGAAAAGGGAACTTTTGACCTTCTGAATATTTTGGTTGAAATGGAATCTCATAAGTTTTTATAGTGAAATCCATAGTGCAAACATAAAATATCAGGATATCCACCCGTTATATAGGTAGGAGGTGTACTTTTTTCTACAGATATTTGGTTATATACATTTTTAATAGCCAAAATTCTAAAACAGAGATAATCATAAGACATTTTACAGGAATAAAATGTTCCGGGGGCCAGCCCCAGCTGAACTCAGGTCCCGGAAGGAGGAGTGGAGTAAGTGCGGAGGAATAGCTGGAAACTCCCGGGGCAAGTTGCAAGCAGACACAGTTCCCTGCTTGAGCAAAATGTCTGTTTTTATTGTTGAACATTTTTATACACAAACAAGGCTTTCATTATCAGCTTCATTGTACAATCATCTTTTCAGTTTCCCAGTAATCTTAAAGCATCAGCTGTTGGTACAATTAATGGCCTCAACCTCCCCACCACATTGACCATATATAACTATTTGGTTTAAACTGTTTCAGAGCATCAGACGTAAAAATACTTAAAAGCATCAGCCATTAGTACGATTCATGTCCTCAACCTCCCCACCACATTGACCGTATTGGTTAAACCTCTTTTACAAAGGACAGAGACCAAACATTGCCCCAAATTCTGCTTCCCTAAATTCCTCCAGAGGTATCTACAAACCATTACCTCACTAGAAAAGAGAGGCACTTAAAGGTCACTGCACTACATTAGTCTAGAAGCCCTATCTTAGCATAAATGAAAAGTTTCTTATTTAACTAGACTATGATATAGGCTATTACAATTCCTATATCTAAAAACTATTTTGTTACAGTAACCTTACTAGATATTCCATAGCTATCCTAGGTTCTATAAATGTTAATCCTATAAAATTATCTGTGCATCCTAACCTATGAGCTAAAAAGTTAAAGCCTAACCTCTGCAAAGACAAAAAGGGTAAACATGTCTTATTTACTACTAAGAAGTTTATACTCAAACTCCACTAAGCCAGGAAAGACAAACATCTCATTTACTGATAGGGAGTTAAAGCTCATCCTCTGTAACAACAGGAAAGGTAAACATACCCTTCTCACTCAAAGTTCACAATACAATGTGAACACTCAGAATGGTATTGGTAAATGTTTCACGTATATTGTTTCTTTGTTTCTTAGTTCTAATTATTTTGCTTTCTATATCCAATTTTGTTTTAAAGTCAGTATAGCTTTGTTTTCCATGGTTTCTTTTTATTCTCTTTCTCTTTTTTTATTGAGAAATTTATTTTTTGAACAATCATACAAGTTTTTAACAAAATAATATAAAATGTATATAGATTCTGAAGATTAGATTTATCCCCAAGAGTGCCCCCCCCAATTACCCACCCTTATCCCTCCTTTCCCCTTCCCGCAATATCTCTAAAAAAATATTAGGTTGTATAACATTACACCTTATCTGAATTTTTTTTTTTTAAAGAAAGAGGGACAGTGAGAGAGACAGAGAAATGGAGAAACAACTTTATTTAGTTTTTCACATGGCCTTAGTTGCTCTAACACTTAGTTGTGTACGTGGTGCTGGGGTTTGAACCCGGGTCCTCACGCTTGCCAGGCAAGCGCCGAAACCACTGAGCCACCGCTTCAGCCCACCTTATCTGAATTTAACACATGATAATAGACCACCTTTCTTAATGGCCAGGGTCTAGTTCCAGCCTCCACAGATGAGTGAAGACATTTAACCCTTGGTTCTCTGGGTTATGCTGATTTCACTCAGCATAATTTCTTCCATAGCCATCCATTTACCTTCAAAGGCTGCAATATCATTGTTTTTAATTGCTGTGTAAATTTCCATGGTATATTGTACCACAGTTTTTGGATTCATTCATCCAGTGAGGGACCTCTGGGTTGTTTCCATAATTTAGTAATTGTAAATTGAGCTGCTATGAACGTAGATATTGCTGTGTCACTGTAATGTGCTGATTCTAAATCCCCTGGAAAAATACCCAGGAGAGGAATAGCAGGATCATATGGTGGTCTCATCCCTAGTTTTTTGAGGGTTCTCCACTCTGTTTTCCAGAGGGGCTGTACCAGTCTGCAACTCCACCAACAGTGTGTTAGCGTGCCTATCTCTCCACAGCCCCTCCAGCATCTATTATTGTTTATTTTCTTCATTTTTGCCATTCTGACTGGCGTGAGGTGATATCTTAATGTAGTTTTCATTTGCAACCACAGACAGAAGTACATTCCATGATTTCTATATGTGTTATAACAAATATCCTTCTCAACAATCCTCAACAGTTGTCTAAGCAATAGAATTCTCATAACAGGGGTTGGGGATTTAGCTCAATGGCAGAGCTCTTTGCCTAGCATGTGCAGAGCCCAGAGTTTGGTTCTCAGCCCTGAAAAAAAAAAGAAAAATAAAGAAATCTCATAACAGTCAGAGAGTTTCAGTTCGAGTAAATTCACAATACATATAATTACTAAAACACAGCCAATTCCTAGAAGGGATGGTTTTGGCAATCTCTAGGGCTGGCTTTGCCTAGCCCATCCCCAAGCCTGGACTTTGTCAGACAGAAGTTTGGTGGGTATTCCCTCCTCCAAAAATGTATCTGTATATGATGTGATGGTAAGCATTGTGGTAATGGGTCAATTAATATTATTGGAAAATTCCAAAATTAAGTCCCTTAATGCTGCTATTTTAGTCTAATCTGGTATTGTGGTTGCTTTATCATAAAACTTAATAGGTGTAATCTTTGGGCAACCATTCTAAATCTCAAAATGTGAATAATATAGCAAGTTAGGGAAACTGACATAACTAACACTGTATAATTGTTGCTATTAAGCTGAGGATATTGGTGAAAAAGTGATCAGGACAAATTGAACAAAAGGGTTCTGATAATGGTGTCCATTTAAAATTATATATCAGGTTAAAGCCAGATATGGCTGTCCATGGGTCATATTTAGGTTCCTTTTTTTAAAAAAAAAAGAGAGAGAGAGAGAGAGGGAGAGAAGAAGAGAGAGAGAGAGAGAGAATTTTTTCATGTGGCCTTTGTTTCTCTGACACTTAGTTGTGTATGTGGTACTGGGGTTTGAACCTGGGTCCTCTCACATGCCAGGCAAGCACTGAAACTGCTGAACCACTGCTTCAGCCCTATATTTAGGTTCCTTCATCATAATCATAATCCTGATCCTTTAACATGTTATCAATATATGGTCCAGTGAATGCAGAGAAAAATCTGAACTTACAAGCCCATTTGCATGAGAAACAGCTATAAGTATCTTCATTATATATCTGATAAGTATATGTGGTTATTAGACTCATTGATGTTGAGTTCTTTAAGAAGTTTGCTATGTGTTTGTATTTTTCTAAAATGAAATGTGTATATAGCTGATGAGGCTATAACCTGTCTCCATAGCTCCATAGCATGACAATGAAATGGGCTTTCATCATTAATGTTACTATTATTTAAATCTTGCGATGTTGAGGATCTTCTCAACAAAGGGGTGTATAGGGTATTAGCCTTATAAAATTGTTTGAATGATTCAAAATATACCAGTTGTTTATAACAAGAAGTGTATTTTGCATAAAAACTTATGTTATAATTCTGGAAATGGGAAGTATGGTCCCAAAAACTAGGGACGTGAGATAAGTTAACATAATGCTTCTCCCTAGCAATTTTTTGTACTGGATGGATTGTTCATCTTTTTACAGGTGTTGTGGTAGTAGCAGTGGTAGTGGGAGAAGAAACATCTTGTGAAGAAGAGGAATAAGTACATAAGAGGAATAAGTAGTAAAGAGATCATTTTAAAAGTCTGATTATCACTGTAACATTGTTGTTTTGTGTCTTGTCTGTACAGACGTTCCAAATGATGTTCTAATAGAACTGCAATAGAGTAATCGATAGGAACCATTCCTCAATGCTGCAGTTATTTAAGGTTGTGTCTAATAGTTGTAGTACTTCTACTCTTAGGTTTGCAGGATGTTTAGATAAAATATGAATTGAAAAGTCTGAACAATGGAAGGATTTTGGTCCTTTCTCAGTGTCTAATTCTTTAAAATGTTTGCTACATGTTTGTATTTTTAGTGAATGCATTTTCAGCTAAGATTCTTTGGTCCATAATGTTTCAAGTAGACAAAATGTATAATTTGTTGTTAGTCTCTGAGTGCTGTCTACTGTTCTGTTATAATTTCTATTAGGGAAAAAGGTATAATATTCCAATAACACTAAAGTGCAATATATTAAGCAAAGTGTGGCAAGGCATCACAAAGTTATTTTAACAGAATTGCACAGTTACATCACCGATAGGTGTTCCCTTTTTTCCAATGTAATCTTGTTTCATTCTCCTGTCCTCCAGAAGGTATTTCTTTGTCTTTGAGCGACTATCTCCTGTAACGATACTGTTTGATTCTTTTGATTTTTAACAATAACTTTGTTTTGTTTAGTTGGGCTAGGGGTAATTTTAACCTAGATGGGGTCAATGTCCTGTAATGATGTTTGAATTGCTAAATCTGGGGGAGATGGTTTACCCAGTCTTGGTCTATTTTTCAGTTCCCATATTGCCTGTCTTAAAGCAAGTGGGAATGATGGTTTTTGTAGAAGTGGATCAATTAGTCTTGTTTTCAATAGACTGTTGAATCTTTCTATTGATGCTGTGTGGTTGTAAGCTTTATGAACTTCCCACATCATATCTAAGGTATCTGCTAATTGTTGTATTTTGGCTTCTGTAAAGTGTGCCCCTTGGTCAGATTGTATTTATATATGAAGTCCCATAATGTGAGATCCATGACCATAGGGCAGCAATAGTTCCTGTTTGATCTTGTTTTTCACATGGTTCTGCGTGGAGTAGGCCTGTGTAAATACCAACCATTGTACAAGCATACAAATGCTAATTTGTTTGAGGGGTCCAATAAAATCTATTTGTACTGTGTAATTGAATGAATGTATATTATGTTTATCAGGTTTACCTGAATGTTTAAACCTGGTATTAGTACTAGGGCAGGAATGGCAATCTTGTATTACCTTTCTGATATTTCTCCATGTTATCCCTGTATTCCTTTGGTTAAACCATGAGTAAAGTACATGTGCACCTATATGACCCAAACTCTGATGTAATTTTTGAATTTCTTCTTCACTAACTTTATGTTCAGTGGGAATGGATTTCCACTCTGGAGGTCTTGTTAAATTAAGTTTGGTTTAATTTTCCATTTATCACTTTTCCTTTGAAGTGTTAGTTTGGGATTTACCATCCACTCTGAATCATTCCTTAATCTGACACCTAATGCAACTTTACTAAATTTATCTACATAACCATTATGGCTGTGGGTATCATCCTTTTTATTAGTATGTGCAGATTCATGTGACTATAATATTAATTTTAGAATTAGCAATTTTCTTCCAGGTATCCTTTGACCATACATCTACTCCATTAATGGTGAAATCAGTCAACTTTCATTTTCCTGACCAAATTGCAATCCCATTGGCTACTGTCCATGAATCAGTAAATATATGTATAGATTTTTGCCTTTCCTTAGTGGATTGTTGTATAGCTAATCAGACTGCATGGAGTTCAGCTATTTGGGCTGTGAGTCAATACCCTCCTCTATCAATACTCTACCGTCCATGGGTGTGTAGGCTGAAGCTTTCCAGTGCAGCCTCCCACCAGTTGAGGATGAGGAGCCATCAATGAACTATGTGTTAGGCAACATAGTAGACCATGAATTTGGTCCCCATGTCCCAATAGGTTTGGGGGTTATTAAAGGGGTTTCTTCAGGCAACAGAGTTATTGGTTGGGCTGCCACTATCTAAGTGAGTTTGGCAATACTCCCCGATGTATTCACAACATGGTCATTCAAGTATTGTTGCAAAAAACACTTCCATTACAACACATATGGTTCTATCAGTACCCCTTTAAAGTCCTTCTCTGGGGCTGCTACGCAGGTAAATATTGGTATTACCTTTTGGATGGTTAAGCAAGTTGATTGACAAATCAGGAAAATCATCTTTAGTGCCTCATAGCATGTCCATACAGTTTTTTCAAATAAAGACTAGTTGTTTACTGAGTGTGGAAATCTCTTGCAATAGAATCCAATTGGTATGTTATGTCCTTTGTCTTTAACATATAATCCCCAGTAACCATAATTGTTACTATATATATAATATTCATTAATATTATATATTATATAGAGGATTCTTAAAATTCTGTAGGTCTTAACATAATATACCTTTAGTTGGTAAAGAACTTCCTGTTGGGGTTTTTCACACATAAAATCAGAAGCTTTCCTCGTAACCTTATGTATAGGTTTAAGAATTACTTGTAAATAGGGGATATGATTTCTTCAATATTCAAAAAGTGCAATTAATTGTTGTACTTCTATTTTCTGAAGTTGGCCATTGATCTATTTTATTAATTACTTTATCAGTTACAGATTTGCCTTGGGAGTCCCAATATACTCCTAAAAATTTAACTGAAGTATTAGTATGCTGTACTTTATCTGGATTAATAACCCAACCATCCTTTATTAATTCACTAATGATATGTTTTTGTTTTTTGAGAGAGAGGGACAGTGAGAGAGAGAAAGAGAATGAGAGAAACAATTTTTATTTAGTTTTTCATGTGCCTTTTGTTGCTTTGTTGTGTATGTGGTACTGGGTTATGAACTCATGTACTTGTGCATGCCAGGCAAGTGCTATATAACTGCTGAGCCACCACTCCAGCCCGTCATTAATGATATATTTTAAGTTAATCCTACAGCCTCTTTAGAGGAACTGTAAATTAATGTCATCCACGTAAGATAATATATATGGAGATCCTCCACGGGGCAATGTTTTCATCGTTTTGTCTATATAATGTGTTATAGATACAAGTGCAATAAGACTATTTTTATATCCTTGAGGTAGTCTTTTGAATTGATATTGCCTATTAGTCCATGAAAATGTTATTTCCCTAGACCTCTTATGTATGGGAATACCAAAGAACATATTGTTTAAATCTATACTAGCAAAAAAAAAAAAATTTGGTGTCTTCCTTTAATAATTCCTGTATTTTTATTCCCATTTCTTTATGACCCCCTTTTAGAAGGTATTGTTTTATAAAAGTTGGAGGGATTGATGGCAATTCTACTGGATCCATGTTTACTTGTGCTAGATTACATAAAATTTTATTTTCCCAAATACTGTAGGAACATTATCCATTCCTAATATATTTACAGGAACATTAGCAAAAACTATTACCATTGGTATTTTCTCTTGGTTATACCTCAGTACTTGAACATTTCCTTGATAACACTTAACTGTATTTCCAGATATTCCTTGCATAGTAATCATGTTTCCCCCTTTGGCTGGAATGTCAGTAATTACGGTAATCTTACTTCCTGTATCAACTAAAAGTGTTATTTTATGAACTATACTTTTGTATTCTACAGCTGGTGTTGCATGAGGTTGGCAGCCACACGGAGACTGCAGCCTTTCGTCCTGTATGAGTCTACTGTCTGGGGTTTGCGGTTGGCCTTTGCTGATAATTGCTTAGAGGGCTTCCCTCTGTCAGTCGGGGCACCCAGCTTGTCTTCCTCCAGCTGTTTTTTACTCCAGCAGCCCCACCCTGGGTGGGGCGATTGCTGTTTTTTGGTGGCAACCCTATCCTTACATTTTTAAACTTCCCTGTGGGTGGTCTGTTCCAATTTGTGGTTTGTTTCTACTCCTAGTTTCTCTGAGGATTTCCTCTAGCCTGAAATGTGCATTTTGTGGTAAAAGTTAGGGCTTCTTCTGCTTCCACGCTCCATACTTGTTTTAAATAATCTACCACCTGCTGTGCCATAGTGGCTTGAGTTAAGGTGCCTATCAAAGTTAATCTAAGATGTTTAGGTCCCCCTTTAATTAATAATTTTTTCCATTATTAGATGGGCCTGTAGTAGCATTTTATATTTACCTGGTTGATATACCATTATTATTGTTCCAAATTTTCTTGCTATTTTAATAGCATGATTTATTTTCCCTGCCTATCTGGGCATTAAATTGTATTAAATCCAACATGGGGTAGGCTTCGTGCTGTGCCATGCATACCCACTGAAAAACTGACTGAGATTCTCCTCTTATTCGGGTAATAGTTTCAAGGGCATCTTGTATATTAGGGTTTTCTATTATTCCTGAAATTGCTTACATTTCAGCCCCTGTTACAATAATAGAATCTGCTCCTTTATCCCATAATTTCATAAGAAATTCTACATCCCTGGTTTCTTTTTGGGCAAATTCATTCCTACACTATTGTATTTCTGCTCTGGTAAAATCTCTCACTTCAGTATTTCATTCAGTTTGTCTTCCTGGGGTTTGTATTACTTTTTGTGTGACCACAGGGAAGCTTTCTGGCTCGTCCTTTAATTCCTTTACTTCAAGAATATCTTGGAGGAAGGGTTTATTTTTACTTCTGTCTATTATGTTCTTGGCTAGCCTACCCCTTTCTGGCAGTCCTCATCTATATCTGATGTTGATTTTCAGCAATAAAGCTGGGACTTCCCTTTTTTCAGACCTTGCCAAAATAGGATTTAGCACCTCAGGATTAATAAAGGGAATTTCTATGAAGTTCTTTTTTGGCCCTAAGGAACTGTCCATAAGTTATTTGTTCTGTGGCACACCATAAATCCTGGGGTTTTAATTCCTTCCTCTCCTTTTTCCAAAATTACAATTTTCTCACATTATAAGTGGCTGTATAGTGTCTTGACTAGTCTTTTTCATAAATACCACACTATAGTGGGATCCCAGTAGGGATTACTTAGCACTTGTTTTGTCGGCTGGGACTGGTAGTCTCTTATGCAGCCAGCCTCCCATTTACTGGGAGATCTATGGTCTTAGGACTTTTCAGCCCATGTCTTCAAGGAGAAATGATCCAAGGAGACTCATGGAGAGAGAAATAAGATGGAAAGGGTGAATCTCAGAGCCTGCTCCAATAACCCAATCTTAGGACTTTTCAGTCCGTGCCTTCGGGAAGGAGATGCCCGAGGAGGCAGACAAGTTTAGAAAAGAGAATCCTGCTGACCACAACAACTGTCACTCCCATGTGCTCTGTTGCAATCACTACCAACAGTTATTGCCTTTTGAATGCTCATTTATTCACTCCACACCACACACATCTCCATCCTAACACGCTTGCAGGGGGCAGTCTCACCCTTCCTGGGGATGCGAGGTCAAATTCTCCGGATTCTTTGTCTCCATCTCTGGCTGGAGAAGAGTCTGCCGCCATCTCATGGGACGTCTTTTGTCTTGAGCCTGTCCATTTTATACTATGTCCACTTCTTATCTTTGTGCTGCACTGCCTCGCTGGACAGTTCACTCTCCCATCTTAGGGCTAGGATACCGTGCCTTGCTGCTCACATGGCGCCTTCTATCTTGCAGGACAGTCTGCTCTAGAGAGGGTTAGACCATTCTGCCTGATGGGGCAGTTTTACATCACACAGGGTTTGTCATACACTTAAAGTCTTTTTTTTTTTTAAAGAAAGAGGGGAGAATGAGAGAGAGAGAAAGAGAGAAGGAATTTTTATTTAGTTTTTCACGTGACTTTCATTCCTAAGACATTTCATTGTGTACATGGTGCTGGGGTTTGAACTCGCATGCTTGCACATGCCAGGCAAGTGCTGTAACTACCAAGCCATTGCTCTAGCCCCACTTTTTAATTCTTATATTACACTCCTAACAAGTCCCCAGGAGAACTAACAGTAATCGCTCACAACAGAAGGACTGAGCCATGCCCCAGAGATGCATAAGGGATGTTCGTAGACTTGGCTGTAAGAAATGACTGGATCCCTCCATCCTCGAGAGTAAAGGACAAGGTATGGTACATCCACATTACCCAGAAGTCTAAAGGCTGCCACTTGCTTGAATCTCGGGAACATAACATTGAGTGAGACGCCAGACATAGCATGCGGATAAGCGGTCCCTGGTGAAAATCCGGGTGGTGTGGAAAGGGTGCAGCTGCACTTCTAAGGACTACTTGAAGAACAGGTGTAGGCTATAAAACGTGTTTTAGTGAAACTAATGAACATCAAAGCCACCTGTTATCTGGGGCAGGGATGTCTGTAGGCTTGGGGGGTACATCTGATGACTTGGAGGTGTGACTGCCTGCAGGCACAGCTCCTCCTTGCCTCCCATGATGTGTTCCACTAGGGCTGCCATTAGATTACCTTGGTGCCTCAGGTCTGCAACAGTGTGTACCTCTGTGGTACAGCCCAGGAAGCAGATGGGGTTTAGAAGAGGCAGAGTTGTGACCTGAGTGGTGGATATGCAGTGTTCATATCTCAACCATCCTCTTAGGCATAGAGATCAGGGCTCCACACCTGCCACCAAGCACATCATACCTCAGGCTAAATCTCACAGTTGGTGCCAGCTGACAGGACACGGAGGATCATGTGGAGGTGTCGAACAGACTCAACCAGAAACAGACAAAAGTGGGGCATCTGCTGTTGTTGCAGGGACCAGAGGCCTCCTGCAGCAGGCTGGCTAAAACCAGGAAATTTTCCATCTTCATGCCTGGCCAGTTAGCTCACCGGTCGCTGCTGGATCAGAACTGTAAAAAGGCAGAGACTCCCCTGATGTAAAACAAATATATCTAGTTAAAATTGACCAAACCAGGGCTAGAGTGGTGACCCAGTGGGTATGCACTTGCCTGGCATGCACAAGTGAGTTTGAACCCCAGCTCCACCTACACAGCAAAGTGTTGGAGGAACAAAGCCCACATGAAAAACTAAATAAAAATTGCTTCTTTCTTTCTCTCTCTCTCTATCTCTCTTTCTTTAAAAAAAAAAAAAAAAAGATTGACGAAACACAAAATGGCTTCGAGGGGCTGAAGTGGTGGCTCGCTGGTAACGGGACTTGCCTGGCATGTGTGAGTACACAAGTTCAAACCCCAGCACCATATACACAATGAAGTCTTGGAACAATGAAAGCCACATGAAAAACTAAATAAAAATTGTTTCTCTCTCTCTCACTGTCCTCTCTCTTAAAAAAAAAATCTTTTGAGTTGTGCTGAATGAGGTAAATGCAAAGACAGAAATACCCGAGACAAAATAATGGGTCACGAGTTAAGTTAATGGTCATTGTGACCATTTCTGTGAAGCAGCCCATCCCTCCAGAGGCCCCCACAAGCTGCCCCTTTCAGATATGGATAGTTTAGCTCCCCGCCTAGACTGTTCTGCTAACCCACCAGAGGCAGCCTGAAATACATAAACTGAAGCTTGCTGTTTGGATTTCTTAGAAAAAGACCCCTCTTTTAAGACTGCCAAAATTTTTGTGGTTTCCACTTTTAAAAACAGCCTGCTTGTGTCACTCAGGGCTGCTGATCTCCTTTTTTTTTTTTAATAGAAAGGGACAGTGAGAGAGACAGAAAGAGAGAAACAACTTATTTAGTTTTTTCACATGACCTTCATTGCTCCAACACTTAGTTGTGTACCTGGTGCTGGGGTTTGAACCCGGGTCCTCATGCTTGCCAGGCAAGTGCTGAAACCGCCGAGCCACGGCTCCAGCCCTGATATCCTGAACTTTACTTTGGAGCAGTAGCCCTCGTGCACCAGCCTATTTCTTCTCTTTCCCCAAAATAAATTTTTTGCTTTTCTACTCTGGTCTCTGGTGGTCTCACTACGCGTAGATAACTGGGCCCAATAACAGTACAACATCTCCAAACATCCAGTGGCCTTCCATCTTTCTGCTCGGCCATTGGGTTGTAGATGATTCTTAACTTCTCTTCCACTGATATCAACGTGGGTACCAGGAGAGACTGAGCTTCCTCAGCTTCCCTTGAGACTGAACAGTGTCTGTCCTCTCACAGTGGAGGAGGCCAGAAGTATGAAGTCTTAGAGGGGATGGCAGGGCTGTGCTTCCTGTGGAGATTCCAGGAGGGAGTGCATCCCATCCCCACCTCAGTGGACCCACACCCTCTCCCTTCTGTGTTAGTGTAGTCCAATCTCTCCTCTTCCCTCTTATAGAGACAAATGATTGCATGGAAGACCCAGAATTAGCTCCCTGTCTGAAGATCTTTGAGTGCATCTGCAAAGACCCTGCTTCTATATAATAGGGCAACAGGCCCCAGGGATTAGGACTTGACCTCTTTGGAGGCCAGTTTTCAGTCCACCATGCTCCCCAGGTCTTTAACCTATACCCTGGACCTAACTCTCAGTTTACATTCCTTCCTTCAACCAAATTTCCATAGACAGTGGAAGTGCTTCACTATTGGCCTGGACCCAGGGACTTCCTTGTACTTGGATCAGTCAAGGTGACAATGGGTATATAGAAAGAGGTCATGGCTAGGCCCCACTGAGCAGCAGCCTCATCCATGGTTTCCCAAGGGCACCGTTGTGTTCATGGAAAAGGAGTGAGTGGGAAGGTCTCAGAAGTCACCTATAGACCACCCTCTCTACCTTTGGGAGAGTTCTGCAAGCAACACTGGCTTCCTTCCCAGACACTAGGAGAGCTCACACTCTTCCCCTATGCCTCTTTCCTTTCCAGTGCTCCCATGAGGCACCAACCAGGGTCCCCGTCTCCTGGCTTCTCCCTGGATACAGAGACCCCTGGGGTTCACTCAACTCTAGATCTCTGTTGGCAGCAAGTCCAGGAACTCATACCCTCATCTGCCATCAGATCTGGCTTGTGGCCTTTTAACTCAACTTGAGGGGAGGACTGTAGGATAGGTGAGCTTCGCCCAAGTGGACCTCTGTGCCAGTCACAGTCCTATGCCTCCCTCCTTCAGTGCTGCAGAGCCTGACTCCCTGAAGACTCCTGAATGATGGGCACCGTCTTTTCTAGCTCCTTGCATGGCTAGGACATGGATGTGGGACATGGCTAGTGGGGTCTGAACAGGTCTACTACTGAGAGGGCTTCTGAAAATGTTTGGTATCTTCCTATGGTAGGCAGAACAATGCCCCTCCTTCCTCCAAAGACCATCCTAATGTCCAGATAGGTGTACATCCATGTGTTTTGCACAGTAGGAGTTTGCAGGTGTGAATGTAGGATCTGGAGATGGGGCAATAATCCTGGGGTACTGTGGGGCCCACATCATCACAAGTGTCCTCATACAGCAATGGCAGGGGTCAGTTGGAGGTCTGAAAATGGTAGTACACTAGCCTTGAAGATGAAGGCAGAGGCTGTGTGTCAAGGCACAAGGAAGCCTTAGAAGGTGCAACAGCAATGAAAAGGGCTGTCTGTGCCAGACCCCGCAGCAGAAGTGCAGCCCTGCTCATCCTTGACCAATAGGTCCTGTTTTGAACTTTCCACTTGCAGTGCTGTGTGATAACACCTTGTGTCATCAGGCTCTGGTAGTTTGTTACAGTGGCAATAGAAAGCAAATATACTCTCTGATGCCATCTTCTTCAAATGCTGTGTAGCCTCAACACTGACAACATCCTAGAAACGACGCAGACCTGGACCTTCAGCCTAACCACGACAACGCTGAGGAGAGCTGAGCCAAAAGATGGACAGTGCCAGGCTGCAGGCCACAGCCAGAATCCCTGGCCTCCAGGTTTGCTGCAGTCTGGTACTAAATGGTGGCTTGCGGCTGATAACACATCTTACCTGGTAACCCATTCTTGTTCCCCAGCAGTGTCTGCTCTAATTATCTTAGTCTTACTGAGGTATGGCTTGGGGACTCGCACATCAGCAGGTCCTGAAGGCTCAGCTGGCCCACACTCCTTGGGAAGTAGACAGTCCACAAACATCAGAGACCTCCTGCCATCAGTAGGAAGGGCCCCCTAGCCTCAGCTGCACACAGGGCAAAGCCTAGATATCCTAGGGGCCAAGGATACTGGGCAAACTAGGGCTCATCGGTACTCAGGCAGAAGTGGGTATGGGTCTCCACTTATTCCATCCTTCAGAGTGGATGGCATCAGAGTCTTCTCTGGATGAAGGAAAGCTGAAAAAACACACTACACAGAACTGAGGGTGTAGCTCAAAAAAACCCCACATCAATTCAAGGTAAATTGTGATAACTTGATGAATCACAAAAGGATGTCCCCACTACCATCCTGACCAAAATCTCCACATATGTAATTGTATGCTACAAGTGAGTTCAAAGTCTGAATTTACTGGCAAAAGCAAAGAACATCTTTGAATTACTGATTTCTGTGTACGTTTCTCCTTGAGTTTGTATCCAATTTCTTCCTGTGAAGAGTAGCAGTGAGGGGCTGGAGATGTGGCTCAGCATTCCCTATCATGTTCAGTCCCTGGTACCACACACACACACAAAAACAAACCCCAGCAAATAGCCATGAATTCCTGCCCTCACAGTTTGAGGTGGAGGGAAGCACAGAAAAATTCCAAGGGCCAAACCTCCATATAGGCTCCACTGTAATTCCATTGATACTTTATTAATAATACTATACACATTGGCCCTCTCATCCTGGAATGTGAGCATTTACATCTCCCTGGAATTCTTTCTCTTCCCCCCACCCCGGAATTCTTTCCAGAAACTACATATAGGTCCCCTCATTTTGGGTTGCTGTTGTTGCTGTTGTGTTATTGTTGATTGGTTTGCTTTTTCCAGTCCTGGGAATCAAACCCGAGATTTTGCCAGTGTTAGCCAAGAGCACTACCACCAAGCTGTATTCTCAGCTTTTAGACAGGGTCTCACTAAGTTGCTAGGCTGGTCTCTATCTTAGGATACTCCTGCCTCAGTCTCCCACATAGCTGGGATTACTGCCCTGCACCACTGTGCCTGGCTACTACATGGTCTTTTTTCTGTTTCATACCTTATTTGCTGAGAGAAGACCTCTACTTTTGTTTTGGATGCGTGTAACTATCCATGATTGTACACAAGAAGATTCAAGAACAAAGACGCCAGTGCAAGTCAATTTTCACAGAAAGGAGAAGGTGGACCTCCTAAGGCAGGGAGAGACCCTGAGGCGGGTTGTGTCAGGATCAGATTTCGTCTGCATTCTAGCGGCTGAGAGACGAGGCGGCCTGCCCTGGACAGCAAGGGGAGGAAGGAGCCCAGTCCAGGACGACGGCAGTGAGCAGCTTATTCAGCACTGGTTGCACATTCTCCACTCTGTGAGGACATGCCGTTGTTTTGAGTTTTCCTCACTGGTTTATCCTGTACTGTGGACTTCCTGCATTCCTCCTTGAAGCAGACGACTTTCTGGAGGCTGTTCGTGGTTACCGGCTGCTCAGAGCTCAGATCCTTCGCCTCTCGCCCACAACCAGTGAGGATCACTGTTGACCTTATCTTTGACGTTGAGGAAACAGGCAAAGAACATACAAGCAGCAGAAAAAGTAGACCAAAGAGCCTCTTTTCTTTTTTTCTTCTTTTTTTTTCAATGATTAATTCTCATTTTTTGATTCTATATATCTTCAAAGGTTGATTGAGCAAGGTCTAGGTGATCAGGTAACATCTGAAGGCTGACTTGATGAAAAGGAGATCTGGAGCTGTTTTGATGTCCCAGGAAGGAGGAACATGTGCAAAGTTGTGCTTGCAGTCGTGAGAAGATGTGGTCAGCAGCCAGACAAGTGTAACCCAAGAAACAGCAGATGAGGGGAAAAGAGAGAAAGGAGGCGAGATGAGAGAGAAGGGAGGGGAACAGGCAGAGAGCAGAGAAAGAGGGCACGCCACAAAGGTTAGGACTTTGTCAGAGAGATGGTTTTGAGCAGAGGTGGGGCACGATTTTGTTGTAGTTTAGGATAACCAGGAATCTTAGATGTCAAATTTGGGGACATGCCTTTTCTGCAGGGAGGATTCAAAGCTACTGTATAAAAACTTGGACTCATGGGCTAACAGAAGGTTCTTCAAAGAAGAGAGAAGGGGAGCTCATATTCTTAATGGCAGGAACTGCTCCTGCCTGTATCTCCTCTCTCTGGCTGGCAGGAACTCTTCTGTGAGGTGGAGACAGAGGGTCAAGCAGCAAGGCTGGCTAGGACAACCTGAGTTAGAAGCCTGGCTCTAATATCCTAGAACTATGATGTGGAGAGAATGAGAAAACCACTTGGGTCTCAGTTTCCTCATCTGTAAATGGGAATAGCAGATACTCTCATGGGCTTGCTAAGAGACTTGAAATATGTTTATAAAGGACAGCACTTGGTACCTAGCAAGTAAAGAGTCTCTTTTCTGAAAAACAGCTATACTACAAATAATTTACAGGTAAAACACTGATTCACTTAGTTGTTTTTCGAACCTGAAGTTTTCAAGCCCTGAGGAATTCAGTGGTGTCTTAGAGGCTCACACTTTAAAGATGAATACATCCTTCATACATACATCCATATGAGAGAGGGAGAATCAATTTTCTCCTACACTTAGTTGTGTATGTGGTACCAGGTCCCTGTTCGTGCCGTGCCACCACTCCAGCCCTACATCCTGTTTAAAACATGTTTTCTGCACACAACAATCTGAGATGCCCCCAGTGATGAAACAAAGATAGAATGGGGAGTTGATATCCAATTTTGGGTCCATAATACAGTTGTACAGCTGGTTTATGACTCATTTGAATCTCACCAGCTGCCACAGTAATTTGGGTCAACTTATTTTATGTTTTATTTTTACTTACATGTTAAAGCAATGGTGGACCATGATTAATATGGAAGATAATTACAAGAACTCAGTATTTCAATAAACATGCACCTATGTGGAGGATGTTAAGAAAGTACAGAGGCTGGAGCAGTGACTTAGCTTGCCTGGCATGCGCGAGGACACAGGTTCAAACCCCAGCACCACGTACACAATTAAGTGTTGGAGCCACAAAGGCCACATGAAAAACTAAATAAAATTGATTCTCTCTCTCTGTCCCTCTCTCTTTAAAAAAAGAAGAAAATACAAAACTAAACTTTGATATCAAATGAAATGACTATAATTGCTAATCCAGTCATTTTTGTTTATGATCCATAATGGCTTCTCTGCAGTTGAAAATTCTGAAATCTTTTCTAATGAAAAATGTCTTCCTGTTATGAATCTGTAAAATTTACATGGACCAACAAAGCCATTTATAGTCTTTCTCCAATATAGTAAAGTCATATATACTCCTGTGTCTGATGCCCAGGCCCAGCCCAAACTGTGGGGGATTATGTGCTCTAAGTTGTATGCACCTTACTATCCTGCTAAAATCCAAACGTTTATGATTTCTAAAAGTTCTGCTCCTGAATGTTCTGGACGTGGGATTAGGGTTCTGTGTGTTTCTGAAAAGAAAATCGATGCATGACACTTTTGATATTTTATCTGTATATTCACTAACGTTTATTCAGAAATCATTTTTTACAGTCATAGTAAATACCAAGCTTAATTTGCTAAATAAATATGCAATTAATTACATTAAGATGGTTTTTTATGAATCAGTTTTCCACAACATAATTATTTAAAAAATATTAGTAAACATGATTATTTAACATGTCATACAAGCCAGGACTATTCAACAATAATTTCCTGGGGCTCAAAGAAGACAAGAACCTGAGGACAAGAACAGCAGAAAAGACAAGAGGATGCTCTGTTGCCCTGGGCTGCCAGAGCATGTGCACACCGGGTTGTGCTCAGAAAACGTGGGTTTCCCCTGTTGGCCATGGGTACCTCTGCAAATGTGGACAAAAGCCAAAATTATTTATTCAATGGTGTTCTATCTACAGCAAAATTCAACGAAATACTATTAGAATAAAAGACATTTGCTTGATTGCTAAGTAACTAATATGCAACAAAATCAGCCTTACTGTCTAACCACAATTAAGATGAACAAAGTGGAGCCCAAGACAGTCCTCCTCTCAACCCTCCACCCCTCCCCCATACTGAAGATTGAACCCAGAGGTGCTTTACCACTGAGTCGCATCCCCAGCCTATTTTCTTTTGAAAGTGGGTCTGCCTAAGCTAATGAGGACCTTGCTAAGTTGTCCAGATGGGCCCTTTCAACCATGTCCATTAAAATTAACTTCTGCAACCAATTCAGAAGCCAGTGAACCGCAGAGAGGCACAGGGCTGCTTAAACTTGCCAGAAAACCCCAAGAGAGGAGTATACCAGACCCTGGGCCTGAGCTGCACAGAGGATCCCAGGGCCCCACAGAAGACAGGACCACAGCAAACCCCGGGTCTGAGAGAGGACAGCACACTCGGTCATCTAGGGCTAGATAGAACATCCCATTGTCACAAGGAGGACAGAACCACAGCAAACATCAGGGCACGTTCTGTCGTCCAGGGATGTACAGAAGATCCCAGAGCCCCAGGGAAGATAGGACCATAGCAAGCCCCAGGGTCTGAGAGAGGACAGAATGCTCCCTTGTCCAGGGATCAACAGAAGATCCAGGGGCCCCACGGAGGACAAGACCACAGCAAGCCCCTGGGTCCAGGGAGGACATCATGCTCTGTCATCCTGGGATGGTCAGAAGATCCTGGGGCCGCACAGAGGACAAGACCACAGCAAGTCCCCGGGTCCGAAGGAGGACAGACAGCACGCTATTGTCCCAGGATGGACAGAAAATCCAGGGCCCCACGGAAGACAAAGCCACTGCAAGCCCCTGTGGTCCTAGAGAGGATGGCACACTCTGTGGTCCCCGGATGGACAAAAAATCCTGGAATCCCACGGAAGACAAGACCACTGCAAACCCCGGGGTCCCAGAGAGGATGGCATGCTCTGTCGTCCCTGGCTGGACAGAAGATCCCGGGGCCCCACACAGAACAAGACCACAGCACGCTCCGTCATCCTGGGATGGACAGAAGATCCGGGGGCCCCACGGAGAACAAGACCACAGCAAGCACCGGATCCGAGGGAGGACCGCAAGCTCCGTTGTCCCGGGTTGCTACAGGGGCGCACACGCCCCAGAATCTGGCCGGCGACCGACGGTCCAGGAGCAGGTGGACCCCGCGACGAGGCCCGGCCCTCAGCCCCGCTCCAGCCTCCAGAGAGCGGGCGCACGTCCAGGCCCTGCCCCCGCGGCGGCCCCCGCGTCCCGCCCGGCCGCTTCCGGCCCACTCCACTCCCTCCGCGCGCCGTGCCGGCCCACCCCTCCTGCCGGAAATGCGTCGGATTCTGGCCCCAATCCCAGCTCACCGCCCGCCATGCCCCGTCTCCTCCCACGCGTGCACTCCGGCCCCGCCCAACCCACGGAGGGCGCGGCCCGCCCCGGTCCCGGCGCTTCCGGCCCGCCCTACCCCTGGCTGCCCTTTCTCAGCTTCCGACCCGCCCATGCACGGTCGCCCTCGTGGGCCACGATTCTCGCAATGCGAGTCGCCATCCGTTGAGGGCCCGCAGGCTGCTGCCCCCGCCGGGCCGCCGAGGGCCACCGACGAGAGCCCTCTTCCTGCCGACCCGGCCTCGCCCGCCGCCCGGACGGGTAGGCCAAGATGGCGGCGCGCCGCGGGGGCGTCTGGGAGTTGTAGTCCGGGCCGCGCTGACGCACTTCGCCGCGGGCCGACGGGCGCCATTGTGCGGCGCGCGCGGGGTGAGCGTGGCGGGAGCCGCGCCCGTCGGGGCCGCGCTGACCCGTCCCCTGCGGCGCGGGCTCGCGAGCCCCCCGGTGGCCCTGCCCGGTGTCCCCTCGCCGCGGCGCGGAAGCGGCGGTGCCCGAGGGCGGCCGGCGCGGCCCCGTCGCTCAGGCACCGCCCGAGTGCCCCCCGCGTGGGCTTGGCACCGCCCACTCCCGCGGGATGGAGGAGGCAGCTATGGCCTCCCGGCTTCCGACGGCCTGGTGCCCCGTGAGTAGATGTCGTCCAGCTGTTCCTCCTACTGGGTCTCGGTGCTGGGGACGGACCCGGGGCCCCGCACCGGAGCGTCGGCCCCAGCACTGGTCCGCGAGGGCACCGGAGGGGGAAGGAGGGCCCGGCGGGCGGAAGGACATGAGCCTCCACGGGGGAGGTGGAGAAGAGGCCCAGGCACTGGGAAGGATTCCAAGCCCCTTCCGGGGTCGGTCCTGGGTTCAGATTTCAGCAGTGGGAGGTGGAAGAGGCTGAGGCGCTGGGGAGGAGTCCAGGCCCCTTCCGGGGTCGGTGTTGTGTTCAGTTTTCAGCATCTTTGCTGGCATCGTCCAGAGAGATGTTTAGCAGAAGGAAGGTGGAGCTGGATCTCCTGCTGGTGGAGGAGGCAGAGCGTAGGGGCCACAGGTGGGGGACTGAAGGCCTGGGTGTGCTGGTGCAGTCCCGTTGGTTGGTGGCTCGCACACCAATCCCTCGGCTGCCCAGGTTCATGAGAATGAACTAGAGGTTTCACACGTCCGCCTGACTGTGAAGTGGATAGGGTCGGCCTCAGTTGTTCTCAAGGTTTCAGACAGGCACTCAGGTGAGACACACAGTACTCTGAGGTCACCTCGGTCAGCCTCCCCACTTTTTCTGTCACCACGGAGGAGGCTGTGTCCCAGCTGAACAGGAACCTGTGGGTTTTAGGAACCAGTGGCCTTTGAAGATGTAACATTGGCTTTTACCCCGGAGGAGTGGGGACTGCTGGACCTCAAACAGAAGTCTCTGTACAGGGAGGTGATGCTGGAGAACTACAAGAACCTGGTGTCAGTGGGTAAGGCTGGCTTTCATGTCAGTAAAGATTTGTGCTTTGTGGCACCGTGTATGGCGCCTCAGAAGTGTGTTTCTGGTATGATTCAGACTGCAGGGATCAGAGTGGCAGTGTTAGGGGGTGGGGGTGCTTTTCTTTGTACACTTAAGAAAAGGGCAACTTCTCAATACGAGCTTAAAGCTTCTCCCAATCCAGACTTCATCTCCGTGTGAATGCTTATTGTTTTTAACAATTCAGAGGATGATGTGTCAGTATCCAACAGCTGAGGAGTATCCTCAGAGATCTTAATCCCTTCCATCTCTGTGGTTCTTGTGAACCTTTCTACTCTGTACCCAGTAATTGCATGACTGTGGCCCTAAGGTTCACATCTGTGCTTAATGCACATAGGAGGGAAAAGGACAAACAGCCCTATCCAGCTCTTTCAAAATTTGCAAGAAAGCTAAAGCTTTCCCAGAAGGTCCCCCAACTGACTGATCTACGTTTGTCTTGCTGGCCAAAACTTTCCCCCATACCCCCACCTCTGTGGGCAAGGGAGTCCAGAATATCTGCCTAAACCCAGAGTGACGTCATGCCATACAAGGGGAGAAGGCTGGGACAGCATGTTTTTCAGCAGGACATTGTTTTCACCAAGCACAGACCCCACCCCACAAGCCCTCTCTTTTCCCTTGAGCAGAACATCAGCTTTCCAAGCCAGAAGTGGTATCTCAGTTAGAAGAGGCAGAAGACTTCTGGCCAGAGGAGACCAGAATTCTTGAAGACACATTTCCAGGTGAGAACCAGACTCATGGGAGTTCCCACAGGGGAGGAATCAGGTTAGTCAGTCACTGGTGTTTTGGAAAAGAGAGTGTGTGAGACCCTAAGGGTGCTACCATGAGATCATGCTCCAGGTTTTTCTCTGGCCCCAGGCAACAGTGTCCTACTTGTTAAAGGTGAACCTGTTGCTAGTGTGTGGTACACCAGTCAGCCGTACAATCCTCCAGCTCTCTCCTAATGCAGTCACTTGTGACTGGTGTATCCCCAGCCGGGATTTCTGTGTGTTTACGTGTGTATGTAAGAACGTTCATATTTGGGGATGTTACTCAACATAAATTCCCACAATTCCTTTTAACAGCTTTAGTGTAGTTTACGTTTCAGTTTCCCATCTTGATGGATATTCAAGTTATTGCATCAAGGTTCCTAGTATACATTTTTCTGCACATTTTGATTTTTCTCTAATTTGTCCAGAAATGAAACCATAGGATTAATCCACGTGTAAGCTAAAAATCTAGTAGTAGTGAATTGCTCTCTCAAATCCTTTAAGATGTGTAGCTGCTTAAGTGCTTGAGAGCACCTTCTGCCTTCAGTACCTGCAGTTTGTAATGTCTTCGGGTTCGCAAATATGATGAGCAAAAAATACATTCACTTTTGTTCACATTGTTCTGATGTTACCAACAACCATCCATTTTAAGTTTTTCCTTTGAGTTCATTTTATTTTCATTTATGTCCTTTTTTGGGGGGGTGCTATTCTGCACGTTAATATTGAAATAGCTATCTTAGTCCAGTATTTGTCTACTATCCGTATGTAGTCTCTTTACAAAAGCTGTATAATTTAAAACTTTTTTTTTATGTATTCATTTAGTTTTTGGGGGTGCTGGGAATTGAACCTAGGGACTTAACACATACTAAACAGGTATATTATAGCCTCTGTCTTTATTTTGGTTCTAGATTTTTTTTTTAACTATATAGGCAAATTGTACAACTACTTTTATGTATTTGAACCTTTTTTCCAAACTGGGAATTGAATCCAGGGGTGCTTTACCAGTGAGCTACATCCCCAGACTTTTTGTGTTGGCGGGGGGACAGACAGGGTCTTGGTAAGTTGTGTAGGGCCTCACTAAGTTGCTGAGGCTGGCCTTCAACTTGTGATACTCCTTTCTCAGCCTTCCAAGTCACTGGAATTATAGGCCTGCACCACTGCACGTGGCCCTGTTTGAGCTTGTTAAAATTTGCTTTTTGTCCAGTTTATCTGGAAATTTATTGTATGTGGTATGGGACACAAGTTCCTACAACACCATTTTCTCTTTCCTCCTCTGCTCGGGAACACCATCTCAGCATGGGCCCAGTTCTTGTGATCATGGTGCTCAGGCCTCTTTCTGGGCTCTCCCTTGTGCTGCTTTGATCTCTATGAGTAAATACCATGTTGCTGTACTTGGAAATGTTACCCTTGTAATTAAAAACAAACGAAAAACTTGGCATCTAGCTCTCCAGATTTCCAAATTAACACTCATCATCAGTGGGTTTGGGTTTGGTGAGAAGATGCTATTAATGTGTGCATGTTACACTTTGGGGCTTACATTGTTGCTGATCTGATTAATCCTTGATCCTGCACTATCATTCCAAGTGGACATATCTGGCTGCTGAGTCCTTGCTAGATTCTCCTTAGATTTACCAGTACTTAGTCATTTGTTCAGCAAGTGTAAAGTGGGAAGCCAGTTGTGTTAATTTTTTTCTTTTTAAAGAGAGGGACAGTGAGAAAGAATCAATTTTATTTAGTTTTTCATATGTTTTTTTTTTTGGTCCAACACTTTGTTGTGTCCATGGTGCTGGGATTTGAACCCATGGTCTCATGCATGCTGCAAGCACTGTAACCACTGAGCCAACTCTCCAGCCCCAGTTGTGTTAATTTTTTATTGCTTCTGGGCAGTCCTCACAAGAGTGAAGAGTAGGCACCCTGTCTTGATTTCAGTGAGCAGATTTCCGAGTTCTGATGAGCTCAGGGCTGGATTCTGGTTTGTTTTTACCTGGATGAATGGTCTCCTAGCCCTTTCTAGTGAAAGACCATAAGGCACATCCCCAGTGTCCTTTCCAGAGTTTCCAAGATGACCATTGGGTTCCTGTCCTTTGAGTAGTTAACACGGTGACGTGGTAGACGTGGAAATGTGTGTTGTGTGCTGCTGGAGCTGCTGTTGTGTTTCTGTGTTGATATTCTTAAACTAGGTTGGGAAGATGGTTTCTCTCTTTGCTGTCTTATCACCTTTCCTCTCATGGTGCTGGCTCTCGAGCAGGTGGCAGCTTCCCCTGCCTTTCCTCTCTGCTCTGGTGTAAGTGCATTGGAACCACCTGCTGGCAGTGTTCTGTGACACCTCCAACTGGTCCCCTCTTTGGTGATGACCTGTCAGCAGCAACATGAAGGAACTGGCGTCTGTGACACTTCTCCCTTTTTCTGGACCCCATTTCTGGTTTCTCCATGCTACAACTGAGAGCTTGGCACTAATGTATTCTGCAGTCAAATGCTCTACCCCTGAGCTATACCCGCAACACTAATGTGTTCTCTTTATCTTTCTCCATACAGTGCTTCCTTCTATTCCCTTCATTGAAAATCTCCTTTGTGTTAGCACAGTTCACCTGCCCAAGTCCCCGCAGCAGCGCGGGCATTTTATATCTCTTCTGGTGGTTTCAATCCTCCAGTTGCTCCCCTGGTTCCCTGCCTGCTAACTTACCGTCTTGTCTTTGTGCCTCTGAATGTGCTCTGGCTGTGACAGCCGTGTGTATCATCTTCACTGGAGCTCACATCCCGTGTCCTGCATGGGCAAACCTCCTGGCCCTGCACTTCAGGGTGGTCCAGCTGCCGTGGGGGCACTGTGGGTGTGGTTCTGCATGTCACAGGTGAGAGGGAATTAGGGTGGTACTCCAGGACACAGGCACATGAGGGGAGGCTGGTCAGGTAGCTTTCAAGTGGGCCTGAGGTGACAGGTCCTGCAATTCCCTTTGCTGTCACAGAGGTCTTTAGGAGATGCTTATTTTCCCCGCCCCGTCTTGCATGAAGGATTGGTTCTGTTGCTTGCAGTATACTGGACAGGTGGGTGATAAACCAGATCCCTGTTCCCATAGACCATAAACAGGCTGCACAGATAGAATACACTGTGGGAGGCACTGAGAGGAGGGGCACGGTGCAGAGGGAAGAGCCTTGAGCAATTGTTGTAAGGGAGCTAGTTGGTACACTGCAAGGCTGAAATGATTTGGTTTTTTGAACTGGGAATTGAACACAGGGTTACTTTACCACTGAGCTGCATCCCAGTCTTCTTTAATTTCTTAGTGGCTAAAGGTCTCACTAAGTTGTCCAAGCTGGCCTTGAACTTGTGATTCTCCTGCCTCAGTCCCCCAAGTGGCTGGAATTATGGTCATGCCCTGCTCCACCTTCACTCTTGATGCCTGCCTGCTTTGCCTTGGCAGTTCAGCTGCATGTGGTGCTGCATGCCTGTAATCCCAGTGACTTGGGAGGTCTGGGAAGTTTAGGGAGATCCTGTTTCAAGATAATTTTTTTCAGAAATGGTTGGAGATGTGGGTCAGTGGTTAAGTACCCCTGGAATCAATCCCCAGTACCACCCAAAAAAAAAAAAAAAAAAGTGGAGAAGAGAACTTCAGGCACAGAGATGCCATTGGGTACCCATAAGATGGGAGCAGGCTTGGCAGGTACAGTGAACACAAGGCTCACCTAGCATACTGGAGTAGGTGACTGGGGCACAAAGGTGTGCACATTACACATGGCAGGACCCTCGAGGCCTCATTAGCTGTAAATAGAGTTGAAGTTTGACTTTCATTCTGTTCAAGTTTTTGAACTGTCCTGTTTTTCTGGTTCTGTAAATGAAATATGAATGAGAGGGGACCATTGAGACACCCAGAGAGGTTTGCAAGTCTAGTTGAATGCACCTGTTGGACCTTCAGAAGAGGGTCCAGGCAGCAGTTTAGATTGGCATTCCCTGCAGTAGTTTCCCGGCGGTGGTACAGCTGTGTCTCTTTAGTGCACTAAGCTTTCCTTCATAGCCCAAATGGCAGCATGAGTTCTGGTTGTTGACATAGAAGGGAAACAGGGTAAACACTAAGACATGGCATTCACCCTCAAGAAAACTGTGACTTGGGCTGGGGAGGTGGCTCTGTGGCTGTGGCACTTGCCCAGCATGTACAAAAGTACACGAGTTCAAACCCCAGCACCACGTGCACAACGAAGTCTTGGAGTAACGAAAGCTGTATGAAAACAATTTTATTTAAAATTGGTTCTTAAAAAGAAAGTGAGCCATGACTTGGGAATGGAGCTGTGAAGGTACGGTGTGTGAGGAAATCAGCACTCAGTTAGTGCCCCATGAGGAGAACAGTGTTGTTGGCACAGCTCTCAGGGGAACAGGTGAAGGAGTAAACTGGATATGATCGTTAGGAAGACAGTGCCTAGAAAAGCCAGTGGAACGCGCATTTTCAGTTTAAGGTACTAAGCAGGATATAAGCCTTACGAACAGGAACATGGCAGCTTTTGCAAACAGATCAAGTTTAAAAATAGTAATAGCTTGGGCTGGAATGGTGATCTGCGGTTGGCGTGTTGCAGGGACAGATGAGGCAGACACTGAGGAAGTCCAGGAAGCAGTTTATTCAAAGCTGTGCACCTTGATCCAGGGAGCATGGATATCTCAAATCCTGGGGCCCAAGTTTGAAAACTCTTACAGTTTGATACTCAGTGGTAGGTTACATAACATTTAGTTAATTTTTTCCCATTTTTACAGGCCAGACAGTGGTTTCACAAGCTTTTTACAGAAATAACACAGGGTGTTTTCTTTGGGGTACAGGCTCATCCCATAGCTCTTGTAAGTTAGACAAGCACAGCTCAGAGCTTCACTGTATCACAGGAATCATTAGTATCTGTCTGTGCAAGCTAGCTTCCGTGCACCTCATGCAGACCCCTTGGCCAAGATTTTATTGACAGAGGCTTGTTGAGCTAGTGTAAAGTTACATTTTCACCGTAATTAGGGGGCAGGGTCCTAAAACCTCTTCCCCAGCCTCCTTCAGGAGCACCTGCCTAGGGTGTGAGGACTGAGTTCAAACCCAGCACCACATATACAGTTAAGTGTCAGAGAAACAAAAACCAGATGAAATAAGCAAGATCTGTTCTCTTTCTTTCTCTTTCTCAATTCTTTCTCTCTCTTAAAAAAAATATATATATATATATAGAGAGAGAGAGAGAAGATTTTGTGGGGGGTAAGAAAGACAGATCCTGCTCTGGGTTTCATCCTTTGTGTAGCCTAAGAGGATCCTACAGGCTCTAAAGTGAACACGTGGAGAATGTCAGAAATCAGTGATACAGTTGTTTCATATAAAAATTTGAAAGAACAAAAGGGGATAATTGTGTTGAGTGTGAGAAAGCCCAATTTCAACTCAGATTGGCCGTCCTTTACTAAGAGAAGGCTCACGGTCAGTGTGTGGAAGAAGTCCTTTCATGGGTCTGTGTCTGAGAACTCACACAGGGAAAATAATCTCAGGAATGCAGTTGCAGCAGGAAAAGCTTCTGACAGTCTTGCTTGAGAGAATTCATATTGGGCAAAAATTATAGTTTTATTGGGTTTTGGAAGTTATTAACACCAAATAATTGCATTCAAGAGCTCTGAAACCATGAGAATGTAATTGTTTTGGGTAATCCCAGAAGCATCCCAAGTCCTACACCTGTAAACAGGTCAGGAAGGCTTCAAGTGTTACAGAGCTCCTCTACGAGGAGTGTCATGTGAACAGAGGGTGGGGACCCCTTCAGTAGGAGTCCTCATGTTCATATCAGAGGACTCATATGGGAGAGGATACTTGAATCTGTGCAGCAGTCATCAGCCTTAGCGCTCACCTCATTTGATAGAAAGGAAAACATGCTAGACAGGACCCCACTGAGGAAAGAAAATGTCTCTTCCATCTGTGGACCAGATGTCATGTAGAAGAAAGGCCCTACATAAAGCACTGCTGTGCGCAGCAAGACAAGTCCTGCTTCTTTGTAGTTTGCTGTGTTAGCTGACGTGAATGGAGCACAGATGTTAAGAAACGTAGTGGAGGGGCTAGAGTGGTGGCTCAGCGGTTGCGGTGCTTGCCTGTTATATGCAAGTACACGAGTTCAAACCCCAGTACCACATACCCAACAAAGTCTTGGAGCAATGAAAGCCACATGAAAAACTAAATAAAATTGATTGTCTTTCTCTCTCTCCCTCTCACTCTCCGTATCTCTTAAAAAAAGAAAAAAGAAAAATGTAGTGGAGAGCAGGCAGGCCTGTTCTCATGTTTCTTACAAGCACATGGTCTTTTGCATCTGGCTTCTTAGACCTTTTCATGGTTCATACGTGTTGTGGCACATATTAGCCCTTCATCCCTTTTAATTGACAGGCCGTCACTCTGAGTAGATCACAGTTGATTTTTGCACATGGTCCCTAACTTGATGGTCATTTGGCCTAACGGTTTTTCAACTTCGTGTTGGTGTGAAAGCCACATGTGACTGTTAGAAACTGTGAGGCTACATTTCATGGGCTAGTTGTACTGCCTGCATTTTCTGCTTGGATGCTTCCCACTGACGTGGATGTATGGAGGCGTAACCCCAGCAGAGGGCACATAGCCTCCAGACATCCATCAGCTCTATACTGTCAGCTCTACACTTTTCAGCTGTTACAAACAGTGCTGTTTGTATCAATTTTTGTGGACACATTTTTGGTCTTGTCATGTTTATATGTATGTTGAAGGGGAGTTCCTGAGTCACTTGATAGGTGTATGTTGAAAGTTTTTGAGATACCAGATCCTTTTGCAGAGTGGCATAGCATTCTGTATTCCTCCCTGCAGTGTGTGAGAGTTCCAGTCTAAAACATTCCTATTTGTTAATCTTCCATCCCCGCTCCTCCCACCGAGTGCTGGGGATGAAACCCAGGACCTTGCACATGCTAGGCAGACGCTCTACCATTGACGCTTTACCAGGTGCTGTCTCTGATAACAGCCATCCTTAGGCAGGCGCTGTACCACTGAGCCCAGGTGCTGTGTCTCTGATGACAGCCATCCCTAGGCAGGCACTGTACTCACTGAGCCAGGTGCTCTGTCTCTGATGACAGCCATCCCTAGGCAGGCACTGTACCCACTGAGCCAGGTGCTCTGTCTCTGATAGCAGCCATCCTTAGGCACTGTACTCACTGAGCCAGGTGCTCTGTCTCTGATGACAGCCATCCCTAGGCAGGCACTGTACCCACTGAGCCAGGTGCTCTGTCTC
>PVKS010021135.1:0-35699 GCA_004027875.1 Aplodontia rufa | reverse complement strand
CCCATTTAACACATGAGTTCTTCTGGGGGAAACTGCAACAAGTGAAACCCATGGTGGTTTATCTATGCTTTGGCATTACCCCTGGATGACAAAGTTTATAAACATTGATTGCTACTGTTTTGATAATGTTTCCCCCTCATCTGTATCCTGTATCGCTATATACTTCTAATAAATTTGAAAAAATAAATAAATAAATAAAAATCAAAACCTGAAAAAAAAAAGAGTTGGGTCTAGCTGCCAGGTGGCAAAGAAAAGAAAGGGGCTCTAAACCAGCATAACTGGAAAGCAAGCCCTACCCCCTACCAGCTGCATGTGCTTGGTCATATTTCTTTACCTCTCTGTCCCTCAGATTTCCCACCTATAAAATAGAAACAATAATAGTGCTTCCCTCAGGAGGCCATTGTAAAGTCTTAGTAACAATACATTTAAATCATGACTGGGACAACAAAAGGTCTCTAACAAATGTTAGTTTTTACTATTCCTCTCCCTGGAGAGGTCAGCACATTGGTCAGAGACGGCTTATGGAGCTCAGCTTCAAAGGACCTTTGTCTTCTGCTGACCGGCCTGCACACTACAGCTCATACTCCTGCAGTGACCATTAGGCTGAGGAGATTCTCTTAGCAAATAACATGACTGATGTGCAGTCAGGATCATAAAGAGGTCTTTGATAAACTTCAAAATATTACTAACATTCATAAGGGTGATGAGGAAGAGGCTCTTGAAAAGTAAGGAAATTATGGAGAATGTGAAAGAGCCTGGAAAGAAAAGAAGTTAGCCTTGCTGGAGCAGGGCAGAGGGGTCTCTCATCCCCTGCCAGTATATCACCTGAGACCTGGCTTTGGCCCTACCAAATGGAATTACTAGTGTCTCCTCTTCTCAAAGAGGTCCAACGTTTAGAAGGACAGGTCTAATATAAAATTTGAATAAGGACAGGTTATACCCGGAACTTTTTGCTTGGTCCACTCTTATACTGCTTGCCTCATTCAACTCCATGAAATCATTTCCCTCCTTGAAGCCTTTCCAGGGACTTTGGTTTTCTCTATAAATCTCTGCCTTTTGTTACCCCCTCAGTGGCCTGCTTTGTTATGGATCCGTCTTCAGAGATGTCCCATGAAGCAGCCTCAGTAGGGCTGCCTGGGACTTGAAAGATTTCATTTCCTCCCCTGTGGACAGCTGCTATGATCAATCAAGGAGACCTGAATGGGGAGGGATGAGGAAGTTGCATTTAGTTGCTGGAGCCCATGTTTTGCAGGTTGCCCTCCTAGCTACAGCAATTCCTTAGCTCTTTTCTGGGGTTACAGTTTGAATTTTGGCCTCGTATCTTAATTGGCAAATGAACATAAATTTACTAGAAAATAAGGAATGTTTCAAGGGGCAGTTGAATTTCTACCTTATTCCTGATACCTATTTATATTATTTAAGGTGATTCAGTTCAACCGTGCTTTTGCAAATAGATGGAATCATTTCTGGAAAAGTAATAATAACAAATCAATGTCTCATTTCAGAATTATAAAAGCATAAGCCTCTTTTTAAATGACTACAGTTGCATGTCAGAAAATCTAAACAAATGTGTAGTTAAGAATGATTGTTATACCTTAGGGACTTGGTTTATACAAGACAGATTAGCGAGATACCAGCCTCATTATGCATGGAAGTCATTTGTTTTTCCATGCAGACAGCACAGCACAAGTTCTCCGGTTGCAATTCATAAAGAGAACGAATGTGAAGACTGAGCACTGTTATGACATTAATCTTCATGAATATGGAAAGAAGTGAATTATTATCTTTCTCTTTACAAGGTGAAGAGAACTGTCGCAACAAATTTGGATCTTGGTATACAATGGAATGCGAGAGCTGAAGAGCCTTAGTTCTTCTTAACCCCTTCTGTTTGCCCAAAGGAAATTGAGAATCGATGTTCTTATGGGGCTCATCCACCTTGGTGTGCCAACTTAACCAAATCAGGGCTCTTTTCACTGACTCACAAGAGGGATTAATCTCCCCCTAATTCCAGTTTTTTTTGAACATTCAATAGTCTTTTATGTGTGTGTCCCCTTTGACACACTTAATATGGGCGCCTATGTCAAATAGAAATATTGAATCAATCAATTGAGCAACTATGGTGGTCTAACCTACTTTTTGGTATTGTCCATTTCTTGTCTGTGTCTATGCTACATGGCTTCCGTTGTCAATAAGTTGTTGGTTCTGTTAATGCTGTCTGTAATTATAACCTGTTTCTATAAAGGAGTTTGGCCTCGTGACCTTTTAAGGAAAATGTCCAGCTCCTCAGCTTAGGCTGTGTCCTCATATATTTAACACCTATTCTTAAAAGTTCTGTGGAAAATCCACTGACAATCCATTACTTAATGGAATTGTAATCTCTGCAGGAATTATTAGGACCCTTTTTGGAAATGAGATTCTGTAGCAAAGAAATAGGAAATATTTTAACAAATGAAAGTAAGCAGTCAGTTCAAAATGCCTTGTGATGAACTATTTATTGATTGAAATATTTCTAATTCAAAACATATGTTCTATTAATTGCAGCAAGATATGTTAACTGTTAAAAGGAAATACTAGTGGAAAGGCATTTGGAAACCAGAAAGGAAATGAAAAGATCTCAGTTTTAGGCATTGATTTCCTGGCCGGGGAATATAGAAGGAAGAACAGTACAATGGAGAGAACCTGGCTCCAGCTTCACCATCTACTGCTTGTACAATCTTGAGTCCATGTCTTAACCCCTGGGCCTCAGTTTCCTGCTCACTGGTAAAAACTTATATCATTCCCCTCTCAAAAGTGGTTGTAAGAATTAAATGAGATAACATATATGAAACACCTAGCAGAGTGCCAGATTACAAATAGTACTCAGTAAATATTGATTTATTACCTCTTCACACATCCCAATCCTCAGTCACCCTAAGCTCTGTGCCTTGGGTCCTAATCTCGATAACCTGTATTACAAGAAAACTATAAGGATTAATTCCAGGATGATGAACAACAAATGTTTGCAGCATCTGACTCATTGCAAAAAAAATCCTTTCATAAGAAAGAAGATTGCAAAAAGAAAAATACATATTAAAATGATCTCATTCCAAGAATAAAGACAAGAGGAGGAAGCACAGGAATTACATGGAAACAGCAAACAGAAGATCTGGGAGAGGGAAGAGAGAGACTTGTGACTTTAACAACAGAGTGAATACAGGTGTCTTGGACTGAGACAGGCAAAGTAAAGGACAAGATGAGAACAGGACACGATAAGGATGTAAGGGGTTGAGTTCTAGACAAGTTGGTTTGGGGCTTTAAGATTGTCTAATCATCTTGCCATTCCCTCCCTGCAGATAGATAGTGGTCTCTAAACAAAGGCTTCAAGCATGTGCATTCCTGTCAAAGATTTAATTTGCAAGACACTCCTTTTATAAAGCAAAGAATAATTTGATGAAGAAACTCCTTAACATATCTGCTTTGTGAATTCCAATTTCAGTGTATTCGGTTTTCTTCCAAGGAAAGCACATCTGCACATATGCTCATTATGATCATTAAGGATAGATTTTCTGATTCATTGCTCAGGGAATGACGACTGCCAATTCTGAGTTTGTTTGAGTTGTATGTCACAACTTCTCTTTAATCCTTTTTATCTTTTCAGAGTTAAGTTGTGGTCTTTGTTCAGAAGGAAATGATTTCGTCTTTAGAAATACGTCTGAAAATTGCATATGAGCTTCTCAGAAATTATTATATTGAATATCATGGCTATTAATTTTGGCCATAAATTATCAAGAAATTTCCCCCCACCACCTAAAACTCTTCTCCCTATCCCCTATCTCCTATGCCATACCCAATCCTCTTGTCTACACACACACATACACACACACACGCACACACAATTTTAAGACCTTTGAAAGATCCAGGACTTCTTATGTTTAAGTACCAATTATATCATGTATCAGATATATATTTTTTTTCAGGGCTGAGGACTGAACTTGGGGCCATGAGTGTGCTAGACAAGTGCTCTGCCACTGAGCTAAATCCCTAACCCTATCAGATATATTTTTAAAAGTCTTGTAATTACTTACAACTTTATAGTCTGAGTTGCAGCAGACTATTAATATAATGTTACATTCTAAAGATATTTAATATAAATATTAATTAATTTCCAATTTTTAGGATTGGTTTTTTGTTTTGTTGTTTATTTGAGGGCCAACAGTGAAATTTAAAATTCAAGCTTTAATTGTTTACTTTTCATTTATTTATTTTTTCCCCCACTACTGGGGATTGAACCCAAGGCCCTACACATGCTAAGCAAGCACTTTATCACTTAGCTACATCCCCAATCCTTTTTCATTTTTTTTTTGAAGAGAGAAGGACAGAGAGAGAGAGAGAGAAAGAAAATCCATTTTTCTTGAGTTTTTCACATGGCTTTCGTTGCTCCGACATTGTTGTGTATGTGAGTGCTGGGGTTTGAACCCGTGTACTTGCACATGCCGGGCAAGCACCATAACTACTGAGCCCACCTCTCCAGCCCCTTTTTCATTTTATTTTGAGATAGGGTCTCACTATATTTCTGAGGCTGACCTCAAACTTGTGATCCTCCTGAGCAGCTGAGATTACAGTCATGTGCCACTGTGCCTAGCAAAATTTCAAACATTTTTGTAGGTTCTTGTAAAGCCTTTTCAAACTTCAGGCCCTTGAAACATGCTTGCTCATTAACTCTTTTTCTGTAATTCCTAGTAAATAAAATAGTCCCATCAACAAACCCCACTCAAAGAAAAAGATATGACATCAATACTTTAAGAATACTTTTGGTTGATCGTTTTCTTCTTATAACATAATATGTTTAGAACATTTTAAATGTTTCTTATCATGGACTCCCCGCCCCCAAGCAATAGCTGTCATGCAGCACAGGCTATTTGGAAATTATTGATTAGCAAGCTTATAGAGATGGGGTGCCACCTCCTTTCCTGCCATGGGATTCACTATATACTCAAGTACCTCTAAAGTGAATGCGCTCCTGGCAAGTCTCATATAACTCTGTCTGTATTAAGACCTTTTAGCAAATCTCTTGAGGTGATCCAAATGGCCCAACTGAGGCCTAAGATAGAGCTTGGTCATCCATGCATTGTACTCCAATTTCTACAAATTGTGGAAGCTATTAACAAGGAAGGTAGTAACAAAACAAAGTTTGATTACTTAAAGTTGCTGTTTCACCAAATTGTCAAATATGCAATGTCATTTGCCTTGCCAAAACGAAGTCACAGAAACATGATGAAAGCTATTAAGTTTCTCCAAGTTGATAAGTGGTTTGAAAGACTTTTACTAGGTTTCTGCTGGAAAGCCCAGGGCATGAAGGACCATCAGTTGATCCCTCTGATTTTCTCTCCTGGCCTCCTATAGTCACTCTGCTAATCCAGGTAGCACTTGGTAGAAAGGGAACAGGAGGAAAGAAGGCAAGTAGGGTACATGGAAGCGGATTTAAGCTGTGTGAGAAAGAGACTTCTACCCTCCAAGCAGATGTTCTAATCTATTCCTGCCTGTGAAGACAACTTCAGATGGAAAGGAGAGAAGTCCTGTGTACCGATAACCTGACAGTCTCCACTGGACACCGTTCTCCTCTGACCAGAATGACCACTTTCTTTTGACTATGAAAGGAAAGTATCTCTTACAACAGAAACTTCTCAAATAGCAAGGTTACGTTGAATTAATGTATTCATTTAAGTTCTGCTTTTTACTGTACCCAAAACAGCATTAGAAAATTGATTTTTTTTTTTTTTTTTTTTTAGAAAGAGGGGACAGAGAAAGAGGGAAAGAGAGAAGCAATCTTTATTTAGTTTTTCACGTGACTTTCATTCCTCAGACGCTTGGTTGTGTACATGGTGCTGGGGTTTGAACCCGGGTCCTTGCACTTGCCAGGCAAGCGCCGTAACCGCTGAGCCATCGCTCCAGCCCCAGAAAATTGATTTTAAAAAGAAAAAGAAAAGAAAATGCAGCACATGATAACCGTGACTTTAGATGATGTTAATTATATTAGTTCCTGTTTTGTTCTCTTGCACGTAGTTTTAAAGGTTCAAAAGCTTATATGTAAAATGGGGACATTGATTTTAAAACAAAGCTAGTTTTTAATTTTGAGAAAAGACATAATTAAAGGGATATTTTTCCTTCTCTATGAATAGAAATTCTGTATAATGTTATAGTTAATTTAAAAAACTTGATTTTCCCCTTTCCTACTTTTGCAATGTGCTTCTGGAGCAGAAGCACATTTTATATGTTTTAAATACACATGTCCTACATTATATCCGGGGTAACACATACTGAGAGAAAAAAATATTCTTCCAAGTGGGACTTGGTATTTTGGTTTCCAGAAACCTATTTCACACACATTAGTCTAGCATCAGACCAATGGAGATGCCTCTAAGAAGAACAAGCTAAAAGTGGAGAATTCGGCAATAGGATTGCTCAATGAGAAAGGCTGATTTCAGACCTGCCATAATTATGACCTGATTTCTAAGAAAAGGCAAAAAAATATGTGGAGATGATCAAGAATGGCTATACTTCCTGAGATGTCTATCCTTCCACCCTCCACCCTCCCTCAGCCCCAATTAAATTATTTTTACACTATAAAATAATTAGCTTTAGTAGCAAGGCAAACAGGCCTTGAAACTGACATCTTCAATCTTATCAATTTCATCTCCAAGAACAAAATGTGAGGTTTAAAAAAAAAAGATGGAATAAAGAAACAGGGTAATTGTGGGCTGGAGCAGTGGTTCAGTAGTTATAGTGCTTGCCTGACATGCAAGTTCAAACCCCAGCACCATGCACACATGAAGTGTCACAGCAACAAAAGTCACATGAAAAACTAAATAAAATTGATTCTATCTTTCTCTCTCTCTCTCTCTCTCTCTCTCTCACTGTCCCACTCTCTTAAAAAATGAAAGAAAGAAAAGGGGAAATTGGAACATATTTGAAATGAGACTTTGTGAAATAATAAAAACTCTGTGATCTCTTTGTATTAACTCAACCCAAAGTTCCCACATTCTAACCTAATTTGGGAGGTGTCAAGATCCTTGAGGAAAGTCATTGGGTTCAGGCAGGTTATGAATCTACAATATGAGGGTCCCAGGCCAACAGGTGCCCAGGACAGCCCCAAGGAGGACTCACGCACCTGGAAACATCCCACCCACCCTGAGACAATGCAGCCACCCACCAAGCCCTCAGGACTCCAGTCCCAGGCCTGCAGGTGCCCAGGTCAGTCAAGAGGAGGATGTGCCTCCCCTGGTGCCACCACCTGGAGTGGCCATGTTCACCACCCCACAAGCCCAGTACTCCAGTCACCAGACCAATAGGCATCAAGGACAGCCCAGAGAGGACCCCTGCCCCCACCAGGAGCAACAATACCCATCTACCTCATGGGCCCAGGATTCTGGTCCTGAGCCAGCAGGCACCCAAGACAGCACCAAGGAAGAATCTCCCCACCCCAACCCCCAGCCCCCCAGAGTTGCCACCAGGGGCCCAGGATTCCAGGTGCCCAGGACACCAGAAAGACACCTGCCTGGAGCTTCCCAGTCATGGTGCATACCAGCCAGGTCCAGATATATTGAACCTATACCTGCTGCCAAGGACCTCAGGCCCCATTGCAGCAAACAGGCAGGCAATTCTGGCCCTACCTGCACTTCTGAAACTCCAGGAAACACCCTCATCTCTGTGCTTCAACAATCCAGTTGGCTGCCCAGCACCCCAAAAATGTTTACACATCCACACCCTGGAGCCTAGATTGAAAGGTATAGCAGGAAGAAGATGGTTATCTGAGGGTGGTGTCTGACCCAACCCTTTGACCTGCAAGGAGAAGCACCTGAAGACTGCCTTGCTTCAGTAAGAGAACTTCAATTCAAAGATCCAGAAGACCGTCTTCAAAAATGAAAAATCAAATTAGAAAAGATACACCTCAAACCCACAACACCTCTACCAAGGAGCTCATGGATAGGGAGCAGGCTTAACACCTGAAAAATTTATTAAAAATCTGATTGCTAAAAGAACAAGGAACTAAAAGATTTAACAAAGGGACTAAAAAAAACTCAAGAAATGAAAAACTCTATCATCAAAGAAATAGACATACTGAAAAAGAAAGTTAAAGAACTAAAATCTTCAGTCAATCATGTCAGAGGAATGATGGAAGAATTTAAAAATAGACTTCTATAGGAAACAGAACCTCAGCTCTTTTTTATTATTGTTGTTTAAAGAGAGAGAAGGACAGTGACAGAGAGAGAAAATCAATTTTATTTAGTTTTTCATGTGGCTTTCATTGCTCTGACACTTTGTTATGTACATGGTACTGGGGTATGAACCCACATCCATACACATGCCAGGCAAGTGCCATAACCAGAGAGAGTTCTACTCACCTATTAGAAACAACAATATTACGACCTTTGAAGGTAAAGGGATGGCAATGGAAGAAATTATACTGAGTGAAATTAGCCAGACTCAGAGACTCAAGGGTCAAATATTTTCTCTCATTTGTGGAGGCCAGAGCAAAACCCAGGCTTGGGTGAAAGATCAAGCTTATATTCTAGACTCACCAAAGTGAAAGCAACACATAATCTAGGGGAACTACAGATATGTAGGGGTGGTGAGGGAAGAGAAGGAATGAAAGAGAGAGAGATGGATGATAGGGAAAGGAGGAATCAATAATGTAGCTTACTCTTTATTCCCAAAGAGGGGGAAAATATATAGGGAGGGAGGGAGGGAGATTTATATCTGTTATAGGGGGACATATAAAAGAGTCAAGAGACTGGAGTGTGAGTGATGTCAGGGTGATTCTTGATTAGGATCAGGGGCATATCATGTTGTTACTACATATTCGTTTATGATTGTACAACACAACTCCTCAATAAAGTTTTTAAAAAACTGCAATATGAGCTTGTATGAAACGAAATTCAGAAGTGCCACGTTGTTGCTTGGAAGACAGAAATGCCTCCATCTCAGAATCAGGGGTCTTTGGGTTGTTGTCTAATTAGCTACGTGAAAGTAGCATGTGGCTTCGCCTTCCTATTGCCTTGCTACTGATGAGGATGAATTAGACAGGATGACATCTGCACCCACCCTCTTCTAGTTAACTTCCAGCCAAAAAGCACTGATTACTGGGTCTGGGGCCCAACTCTGTGTAGAATAAAATAAGGGCTGTGTAGGTATGATGGCTTAGAAGGAAGGAGTATCCCACCTCCTCTACTAGGTTGTAAGTGACTTGTTGTTTGTTTTATAGCCTATTTGTGATTTAAAGCCAGACCTATGTCCAATTTCTCTTTCTTCCTCAAGCACTTAACTCATTGTCTAGCAAAACAGAAACAGCCAATGTGGAGGGGGGTGAATTTTATATATATATATATATATATATATATATATATATATATATACATACATATATATTACCATAAGAATTTTATAGTTTCCCTGGGAAAATATTACTAAATTATTCCCTTTTGGCCAGGGGGAGGCAGAGGCAGATGTGCAGAATGGAGTAAAGAATAGAACCAAAATATGGAAACAGTGACCTCTCAGGTATCTCATTTACTCTACTCAGAACGAACAAGTTAAAATGGGATATTATAGCATTCTCCCTAACAGAAGAACAACAGCCCCGTTTATAACTGGGAGAGATCCTCAAATGACAGGTATTCTCAATATACCTGAGGCGAGCCATGATCACCCGAAAGGAATGTGGTACTGATAATTAACTGGTTGCCTCTCCAGCTTTCCACCAAGATTTTTTCTTTCTTATTGAAATTTCCTTGTAAATCAGATATTTTACTCTAGCAAAGTTGTCATAGAATTGCAAACATCAAAATTCCTCTTCTGGGGCTTAAAAATCATTTCTTTTCAAAATGAAAAGCTTACATTTTGAGGAAAAATGACATTTAGATGAAAGAGAGGAAGTATTTTCCAAACACAATTTTTCCATTTTCACAGTAAAATAGCTGAAACTAAAGCTGCAGTTGATTTAAAAGTAAATAGAAGGGCTGGACCAATGGCTCAGGGTTAGCTTGCCTGGCATGTGTGAGTACGCAGGTTCAAACCCCAGCACCACGTACACAACGAAGTATGGGGGTAATGAAAACCACATGAAAAGCTAAATAAAAATTGTTTCTCTCTGTCTCTCTCCTCTTTCTCACTGTCCCTCAATATTCAAAAAAAAAAAAAAAGGTAAGCAGAAGAATTCCAAATTGAAGCCGTGTCCATTGCAATTGGCTTATTCCCCAGAGGATGTGGTGAGGAGATTGGGAGGTCTCTTATTTGTCAGTCAAGGTGAAAGAGAAAGACCCAAGATGTCAGTTAAAGAAACATGTTCATGTTTCTCAAATGCCTTCTAAAAGTCCCCTGTCAGAAACACTACATGCATTCCAGCCTTGCTCATTTTATCTCCTTAGACAGGACCTATCATTAATCATCTCAGTATGTCAAGACAAAGAGCTAGAAAACATTTATATTCTAAAATCTCTCAGATATCAAATAGGTCTCAAGCACAGAATGCACTCTGGCTATCAATTACTATTGAATACTTGAGGTGACATGTTCTGTGCCAGGCTCTTAGCTTTCCCCTCCCACCATCAGCCTAAGGATTTCACGCATGGGAGCCACAAAATATAACCAGGTTTATGTGGATGGTTAAATCCACCCTAAGGAATGAAAGCCTCTCCCTGGTGACGTGAAGAGGAATGCACAACATACTGTAGCCATGACTGCCTTCCAGGGGGATGCCACACAAGGCCACTAAAGTAGGGTTGGCTCCAAGATGATGCCCTCTGAGGCACAGAAGGCCCACATTCTTCTTCCCCCAACTAGCCAAAGCTGCCTCCCTCAGTAGCTTTACATAAGGCACTCTTTGAGGTAACTTTCCATAACCAAGCCTCCAAAACATTGCGTTACTAATAAGGGCAAAGTTAGGTGGACAAGCCAGTGAGAGGGTCTGGACAGCCAGCATGGAACAGTGGATATCCTGCAAGGGAGAAAAAGAGAAAGGACAGGGGGCTGACTAAACATAACCTTAACCTACTTTGCCACTTATCCCTGCACATGAAGCTGAGATTTTAAACAGGGGCCTCAGTGTGATAAGAAGAGCATCAGGAATCTTTGAGCACACACAAGGTAAACATGGAACCCACAGTCTTCCACACGTCAACATCAGGGTTCATCTGATGACTTCCCCAGTACCTCAACCCAATAGTCTTCAGCTGTCTGTCACTACAGACCTTTCAGCACTCAACTCACAAATGCAAACCTGCAAGCTTCTTGCTTTATGAAATCATGACTTATTTATTTCTACTTTGTTCCAATAATAAAAGTGTTTTCTCACCTTCTTACCTTTGTTGATTGTTCCTTCTGAAAGAAAAGTCCTCCGACCTTCATAGCTTAACTAGACAGTACCCATCATTCAAGGCCCAACCCCCATCTCATCTTTTCTATGAAGATCTTCATTAAAAGGTGAGCTTTCCCATTTGAAATTTGAGTAGCAGGTCTACATAAATCATGCAGGGTGTGCGTGTGTGTATGTGTGTGTGTGTATGTGTGTATGCGTGCGAACACACATGCACACACACACACACACACACACACATCAAAATGCACAGAATTCCCATGTTCTAAATTCCAGATTCAGGTTGGCTGGGCCAACAGAGCATAGGGTATGCCCTACCTATCCAAGGATAACTCAAAGGAGGATTTTCAGTACATGACGGCACATATTGCGTACCCTTACTAATTCTCCAAGAAATGGTTTTTCAGAATTCTAATACTGCACAGTTCTGAACAAAATTATTTTAGCTTGGAACTACTGATACAAAATAATTCTTGCCAAAATTAAAACGAAGCTGTTTTCTCATAATTGGAAATATGAATCTTCTCTCTATTGCTCCTTTCCCTAGTTTCATTGTTTTCCCTTAGCTTTATATCCCACCTCCACTATTTTCTCTTTCATTAGTGTAATACCACATCTTCTGAATAAAAGAGCTAAGGTAGAAGATTTTTTATGTTTTCTTTGAAATTTACTTCAGACTTAGAAAATGCATGCATTTATCAAATGAAAATAATGAAATACCATTTTCATAATATAATATTTGTGAATAACAAGATAATTATTTTTAAAATGTTTCCAATTTGGTTTTGTTCTAGGAAATTAGGTATCTTCTATCTAAAGTATATCACAGGGCTAATGTGTATAATGTTCATCTTCAACAGCATGCGAAATAATGAATTCAGTAGGCTCGTTCATTATTGGTTCACGTTAACCAAATAATTGTTAGCTTCTTTACTTGTTCAAGTCTTTGATTCCTACCACTATGCTTCTTAAGGGTTGTATGGACGGACTGACAATTTTAAACTCAAAGTTTTAAAGATAAAAGATAATAATGTAAAAAATAATATAAGCTACAATAAGAACAAGGAACTCACAATATCCAACATTTTTTTCTGTAGGAAATAACAGCACATTTATGGGCTTATGTGCATCCATAAAAGAGTTTATAAAAGATTTAAGCACTTCCAAGGTAAATTCAGATTTCATAAAGAGTTTGTGTTATACGTACATAAATCCTCATCATTTTGATGGGTCAAATGAATATTACTGTTTAAATATAACAGATGAATTTCTTACATTTTAGATAATGGATAATATCAGTTCTAATTAGGAGGAAGAGAGTTTACATTAACTGAGCTACGAATGGAGTTTGTCTGTCACTTTTAACATGTTTTCCCATTGCATAGTCATACGCAATGAAATTTTACTATCTTTCAAATTAAAAAACTGAGCATCAGCTGGGTGCAATGGCACATGCCTGTAATCCCAGCAGCTCAGCAGGCTGAAGCAGAAGGATCACATGTTCAAAGACAGCCTCAGCAACTTAGCAAGGCCCTAAGCAACTTAGTAAGACTACTTCGAAACAAAAAATAAATATGTGACTCGGTAGTTAAGCACCCCTGGGTTCAATTCCCAGTACCAAAAAATAAAAATAAAAAAATTTAACTGAGCAGCAGAATGATTTTCCTAAGTGACTGAATTGGACACCAAAGGCCATGATCTGTTCACTACACCACATGACCTCTCCAAATTGAGCCTGTCTTGTCAACAAACCTATGAGGACAGAAAAAATGTGGTAACCAGGAGGAAACCAGGAGAAAATAGGAGGAGAAATCAATATCTTCCCCAAACACTTAGTCCACAAAAACCCGGGAGATTTCTAGCCAATAATAAAGCTATTGATTAAAAAAATCACAAAATATTTAGTTTAGCATACAAATAGTCACAAAATGACTTAGAGTATTTCTTCATCCCACTACATAACTACATGATGAGCTCTAGAGTATTTTTACAGAACAAGAGTTCACTCAAAACACCTAGTAAAAACATCTAAAAAGTAAAATAAGTCTCTGTTGTGAGTGAATAAGGTCATCTTCCCTGTGGAGGCAAACCAGACACTGAAGTTTAGAGACTTAGTAGAAGCCTCATTTCTCTACCATGCACGCCAGCTCTTTCACCCAAAAACCAGAGGGAAGCAAAGATACAGAGTGAGAAGACAAAATTCCAGAAAAAAGGACAGGTTTATCATACACTTGTTACAATGCGGCTTTTTCTAACGGTCTCTCAGGAGTAGTTGCCAGGTGTGAGGGTTTGTAATGGAGATCTGAAGTTAATGTAGAAATAGTTCTGTCTCCAAGAGCTCAATCTAACAAGGGAGAAAAGGCAATCACATGAACCTCTTCAATAGTGGGTAAAATGCATGTGTCATACAGAAAGAGATATAAGTATTTTCATTCAAGGGCAATAGCATGACCCTGTAGCTATCACTAGGGATAGGTCAGGTAGCGTTATGGTTTGGATGTGAGGTGGCCCCCAAAAGTTCATGTGTGAGACCATGCAAGAAGGAATAAAAATGAATCTGAGCAAGTGACAACCTCTCAGGTCCTTACTTTTCTTACCTGTAAAATGGGGATACTAGTAGTACCTATGTTACAGGTAAATTGGAAGGAGGAAATGCAATGATGCAAGACGAGAACTTAGCCCAGTGAGCCTTGCAGAGGACTTCTATTTTCAGCTATCAGCTTCCGAATCCTCCGCTGCATTCAAGAATGGAAGACACAACCCCTCCTGTTGCTATAACAAAATACTAGAGGGTGGATGCTTTGTAAAGAAAAGGGGTTTTTTTAGCTTACAGTTTTGGAAGTTAAGTGGCATGGCACCAGCATGTGCTGAACTCTGGTAAGTCCTCATGACAGATGGTATCCCACAATTGCAGGAATATAGTCAAGAGTGATTGCACAGAAACACAGGAAGCCAGAGTGATTCAGGGATCAAGGTTACTCTTTTCATAACAACTCACTCTTTCAGGAACTAACCTCAGTTCCCAAAAGAGATCCGTTAATCCTTTCCAATACTGAAAACCCAATGACCTAACCACCTCGCTCCTCCCACTAGGCCACACCTCTTTTATTATATTTATTTGTTTATTTATTTATTTATTTTTGGCACCAGGAATTGACCCTATGGCACTCTACATTGAGCTACATCCCCACCCCTTTTTATTTTTTATTTTGTGACAGGGTTTCACTAAGTTGCTTAGGGCCTCACTAAGATGCTAAAGCTGACTTTGAATTTGCCATCTCCTGCCTCAGCCTCCTGAGTTGCTGAGATTACAGGCATGCGCCACCACAGCTGGCTAGGCCCTACCTTTTAAAGGTTCTACCACCTTTTAATATCACCACAGTGGACACCAAACTTCCAGCACATAAACCCTTATGCTCTTCTTGTGCTCAGCCTTTTCCTACTTGAGTCTATTTTACCTTCCGTAACTCTGTCTTGACTAGTGAAACTGGAGGAAAATCTCTACCTTCTCTTAAATTAGATACAGCATATGTCTGTTTAATAAAGCAATTAATGAAATCTCAGTTACTAACTGTTAACCCCAGTGAACAGCTATAGTTTTCCTGAAATCCTTCTGCCCACCAGACCAATATATCCTTATCTATATGTGGAATTTTGCTTTAGACTGAGAAAGAGAAATTACAGCAAGGAAGACAAGATTTATGTGCTGGGGAGAAGAGGAAAAAAGCAGAGTCAAAACTAAGGATGGACAAATCACATCCAATCCATAGCACCTCCCATCGCCAAAGCGAGAGAAAGAAAATAGAAATTTTTCACTTTCAATTCTTTCCTTATAAGAAATTACACTCCTCAGAAACAAGAACACCTTAATTCCTTTCTAGGGAAGAATTAGCAATCAAGCCATCCATCACTTACTTGGCAAGGCAAGAGTGAAAAGAAATAAGAACTTATTTTTGTGGAGATTTGGCTTTCAAAGCAGAGGACTAGAAAAAGCCAAGTTGCCTGAAGTAAGAATCTCAAAACATGCAAAGCAGATCTGCTCCAGAAAAGATGCATTTTGATCATATACTTGTATGCATTCACATGTGTGCATGCACACACATACACAAATCAAATACCCAGGTCACAGAACATTCAGAAGATATCATGGGTCTGAGACCCATGGATGCACAGAGTGGAATGGAAAACCAGCAGAATCAAATATGCCCATCCATTGAAGAAAGCACACAGAGAGCCATCAGCAACAGGCATCAGGCTGATATGTGCAGAGATTACATGGGAGGATGAGGTGGACGATTCACCTGGAGCAATGGGGTTATTTAGAACAAACAAAAACTGTGGGACTTGAGCCTGTGTCTGTTGTTACAGTCCCAAGGGGGCTTTGATGGGCATATTTGATACACAGTCCAACTCCTCCAACCATGACAGAAGGTGCTCAATACCTACAGTAGAATTCCATTGTGCCTTGGCTTTTTTGAAAGTGCCCAGAGCTAAGCACTCTAGAAAATTAAAATGCCCCAAGAATAACCATGAAAATTCAATAATACTACTTTCAGCTACTCTACAGAAATAGTTTCACTTACTCAAAGAATCAAAAACCAAATGGTCACTAAAAAGTATTTCTCCAAAGAGCCTGATATTTGACTGAAGGCCACCTTTTTCAAGAAATTTTATCTGTGCATAGACAGAGCTTTAGTCTTGTTTACATGAAGCATCCAAACATTTTGACAAATTTACTGTAATCTGCCAAGCCAAAGTCCAGGAACTTCCTCAGGGAAGAAGTGGAGTACAATTAACAGCTTAACAAAACACAGCTGCAGCACACAAAACAACCTTCATTCTAATCCTCTTAGCCTTGCCACAGAGGAAGAAAGAGTGCAGCTGAAATTATCCCAAGGGCCCCAGATATTGAGGTCACACTGTTAAAGGAAATCTTTCTAACGGTCCTGGAAATGCCTGCCATATAAGATGAAGGCCGACAGCCCATGCCCCCTTCAACACACAACAGCTTTGCTTTTCTCTGGAACCTCCATCTGCAGCTACAAACCCACAATTGACTTATTTAACATCCCTAACACACTCTTTCCTGGATGACATCGATGGAGTCCATCCATGGGAAAGAACTATGGATTTTTACTGTATTTTTATTATGATAAGCAGTCTGGGTGCTTTGTACACTTGGACTTAATGACTTTGGTCAGCAGTCCAGTGACTTTAAGGATTAAGCTGAACTAGTCACTTATTGTGGATCAATGGAAAACCTCCAACAGCTCAGGTTCACTGTCCTGGGCTATGACCTCAATTCAGCTGGAGTCAGACTTTACCTGCAGTACTGCTTTTATGAGTCTGTTTGAGGAATGAAGAATCAATTATTAAAACAAAAGATCTTAAACTTGGAATGAAAAAACTCACAATTTAATGGAGTGACTTTGGATTTAATATATTGAAGCCTGTTAAAGCAAAAAAAAAAATCATTTGAAATTATCTCATCCAGTTCTTTCATTTTACAAATGAAGAAGATGGGACTCAAAGAGCATTGATGACTTGCCCAAGGTCACTTCTCTCCTTAGGAATGCTCTTTTTACTACACAACAGTGACCTTCAGAATGAAATTTGCTAAGTAAAATGTCATTCCCAGTGCACCCTTACATGGTGCTAGTGGACCCCAGGCGTAGATCAGTCTCTCCTTTTCCTGCTACAGGGATGCTATACTCAATACCCTGGATTAACTATGAAGAGTCTCTGCACTTACAACCAAGTTGTATTTGAAATTTTTGTAAATCAATAAGTTAGAATTGGAACTGTATTTTTCCTGTAGAAACAATGTTAGAACAGTGGATTGGTTCCAAGACAACTCATAAAAATACATTTAAATTATAAAGTAACTGCAATACCATAGGTATGACAGAAAATAGAGTAGAGAGCAATGCTTTTGCAATTCTTATAGTTAACAATTCAGAGAAAATAGGAAAGCTATACATTCCAAAGTAAAATTTCAGTATTTAGTTATCTTGAACACTGATTCTTTAAGAAAAGCAATTTTAAGCCAGGCATGGTAGCACACACCTGTAATCCCAGAGGCTCAGGAGACTAAGGCAAGAGGATCACAAGTTCAAAGCCAGCCTCAGCAATTTAGTGAGAACCTATCTCAAAGTAAAAAATAAAAAGTGGGCTGGGGATGGGCTCAGTGGTTAAGTGTTGCTGGGTTCAATCGCTGTTACCAAAAGAAAAGAAAATTTTAAAATATTTTAGTAAGTGTTCATTCAATGGGAACATTCTGGATTCTACCAAATTGAGAGCCTGAAAACAAGAAATTACAGAAACCTGAGGGGGGAACACAAGAAAACAAAGAGAATGAGAAGACCAGAGATAGGCTTTCAACTCTAAATAAGTGGAGGAGGCTTCTCCTAATCCAGTAAGGAATGTCATCCTAGAAAGCGGAAACATGTTGTCACTGTGATAAGAATTGGAGCACTCTCAGAGACTATTTCTTGTTTCCATCAAGAATGCAGAGTTTCTGTCTTTGCTTAATACAGATATTTCACTAGCACTGCTTATGCTTCTTGGTCACGACAAAGGTTGTACTTAGCAATAATGAAAGCAAAAAGGAGCAAAAGATGAAAAGGTAACTGAGCAAGAACAGAAAACAGACAAGAGGACCTAATTCAAATGCCATGTGTTCGCCATCTCTATAGAAAGACAGGTTCTTAATTCAGTTATTTTTTAATCTTCCAGGTCACAGCATATAGGTGTTTTATCTGAATCAAAAGTTACAAGTTTCTACTTCATACCCACAATGATGATGCTATGGTTTAGATATAAAATGTACTCCAAAAGCTTATTTGTAAGATAACACCAGAAGTTTAGAGGTAAAATGATTGGGTTATGAGAGTCTTAACCTTATCAGTGCCAATCCACTTGAGCGGATTACCTGAGTGTTAATGTAGGCAGATGGAGTGTGGCTGGGGGAGGTGGATCACTAAGTGTGTGCCTTTAGAGTGTATGTTTTGTTGCTGATGAGTAGAGCTCTCCCTTCCTCTTCCTGATCACCATGTCCTGAATTGCTTTCTTCCTCCACACCCTTCTGCTATGATGCTCTGTCTTACCTCAGGCCCAGAGCAATGGAGCCAACCATCTATGGACTGAGACCTCTGAAACCATGAAGACCAAGTAAACTTTTCCTCCTCTAAAACTGCTCTTGTCAGGTCTTCTGACAATAGCAGTGAAAAGATTGACCAAAACAGATGACTATAACCAAAAAAATAACAACAAGTATGAGTGTAAGAGGATGTGGAGAACTTGAGACCCTCACCAGTAATGTATATTACTGGTTGGAGTGTAAAATGGTGCAAATGCTTTGGAAAACAGCCTGGAAGTTCCTAAAAATGTTAACCACACAGTTGCAGAAGACTCAACAATCACATTCCTAGATACATACCCAAGAGAAATTAAGATATATCCACGCACAAACATGTACACTCATGTTCATAACAGCATTATTCATAATATCTATTATAACCAAAAAAATGGACAGAATTCAATTGTCCATCAACTAAGAATGTATAAATAAAATATGGTATGATTTTAGAATGAAGTATTTTTAAGCTATGCAAAAGAATTAAGCAACTGGGTGGGGATGTAACTCAGCACTTTCCCAGCATGCAAGAGGCCCTGGGTTTTTATTCCTTGCACCAAAAACATACAGACTCACAAAATGAAGTACTAATTCATGTGATAACTTAAATGAACCTCAAAAATATTATGTTAAGTGAAAGAAGGAAGGTACAAAGACCACATATGGCATGATTCTATTTGTATGAAATATTCAGAACAAGAAAGTCCATAGAGACAAAAAAATAGATTAGTGGTTGCTTAAGACTAGGGGGTTGGGGAAATAGAGAGTAACTGCTAATGGGTACAGGTTTTCTTTTGGGGGTCATGGGACTGTTCTAAACTTGATCATGGTGATAATTGCATAACTCTGTGAAAATACTAAAAACCATTACACCGTACAGTTTAAATAAGTAACTTATATGGTAGGTGAATTATATTTCAATAAACTTTTTAAAGTCACAAGGTTATCACAGCTATGAAGCTTCCTTATCCATTAACTCAATGAACATTTTTTAAGCCCCCATTCTGTGATCAGTACTCTTGGAGGCCTGATAAGTAATAATGCAGAACACTAAATCCCTGTCCTGTCCTCAAGGCATTTACATTCTAAAGGGTCTGAGGGACAAACAATGAGCAAAAAATCAAGGAACTGGATGAATAATCTGAACTGAATACAGACCTATACCACCCTCCCCCAGTCCAAGTGAACTGACCATGCAGGACTGAAAGGGAATAAAAAGCAGGAACAAAGAAGAGAGAACAGGAAATAACTCAGACAAGGGAACAGAGACAATATTAATATGCAAAGCAAAGCAAATTAACAAATGAAACTGAAAAATCCACTGCTAATAGTGTTAAAATTAGTAAGAATAATGTGTCAAAACTGCAGGAAGGCTTAGGAGGGAGGCACAGAGTATCTCAGCAAGCTGGCCCTCAGAGAAGGATGAAAATGGGAGGTGGTTTTAAAGGTTTAAGGATGTTTCACTTCCCAACCTTCTACTACCATTCATTATCCCTTCCAGAAAGCAGGGGATTGACACTGTGTAAAGTTGGAACCTAGAGGGTCTGGACTCAGGAGTGGACTGGAATGAGGGATGGAGGCACCTGTTGAAAACCAGCAAATTCATCCTGAGATTCAGACTGCCATTTCTCTCAACACCCTCCGGAATCTCTGCAGCTAGGCTCAAACACTCCAGGCAAAGGCTGGGTAATTCCTTTCCAGAGAAAATGATCCACCAAGGGAAAAGACATACAGAATCCCACAATAAAATAATCAAGAATTCCAATTACCTACCAGCTCACCAACTGCCCAAACAAGTCTGTTAATTCAATTTTTAGTATCTTGCTCTTAAGGTAGTGATACAGAAATCTTGCCAAAAATCACAAAATATTTAAGAAAATCTTCTATCATAAAATAAAGAAAAATAAAGCAATGGCAGAAAAATTGGAAAAATTTGAAATATTCCAGGGAACAGGAAAAAAAACTTCTTTAAAAATTTCTAATAAAACCTTCAGGGAAATAGAAGAAGACATTGTATCTATTAATAGAACACATCACTATCAAAAAAGAAACATCCAGATAACAAGAAAGTATGCTTTGGAAATTATGTATAACACGTAGATTTTTATTTTAGTTTTAAAGCAGATTTGAAGACAACATCAGGAACTCTGTTAGAAAGTAAAACAAAAGATGAAAAGATGTAAAATAAGTCATAAAAGATACAGAAATAAGTGATGCATCCAGGACTCATAGCAGTTCTAGATAGAACAAGTAGCAAAAAATATCAAAAAGGAAATTATTGAGAATTAAATAATACAAAAAAAATCAAGAACTGAACAACATAAGTTACAAGATTGAGGCTGGAATGGTTGCTCAGAGGTTATGGCACTTGCCTGGCATGCTCAAGGAACCAAGTTCAAACCCCAGCACAACATATACAACTAAGTGTTGGAGCAACAAAACCAGATGAAAAACTAAATAAAATTGATTCTTTCTTTCTCTCCCTCTCTCTCACTGACTGTCTCTCTCTCTCTCTCTTTAAAAAATTACCAGAATGAAAATACCCATTAAATGCTTTGTGCAATTACTTAAAAAAGACCTTTATTAAGATAGTTTATGATGAAGCTTCAGAACATGAGGGAAGCAGAAGAGTTACTTACAAAAGGTCAGAAACCAAATAGATTTTTTTTTGGTACCAGGAATTGAACCCACAGGTGCTTACCCATTCAACCACAATCCCCAATCCTTTTTATTTATTTTCATTTTTTTCTTACGTGATGGGTCTCACTAGGTTGCATAAGTCCTCTCTAAAGTGCTGAAGCAGGCCTTGAACTTGCTATACTTGTGCCTCCACTCAAGTGGTTGGGATTACAGGAACAGACCACATACCCAATCAAACAGTAGAATTTCAACAGCATTGCTGGTACTCAATGACTTTGAAGCTCTGAAGAAAAAAGTATTTCCTCTCTAGAATTTTATACCTAGCCAAAATATCAAGAATGAATGTAATTTATAGACACTTTATGACATGCAATATCTCAAAACAATAAACAAACAGTGCTTTTTATACACTGACTTTAAGAAGGATATTAAAAGATGTACTTAGGGGCTGGAGTGGTGGTTTGGTGGTTACAGCACTTGCCTGGCATGCACAAGTACATAAGTTCAAACCCCAGCACCACATACACAATGAAGTGTCCAAGGAATGAAAGTCACATGAAGAACTAAATTAAAACTGCTTCTGTCTTTCTCTATCTCTCTGTCTCTCATACACTGCCCCCTCTTTCTAAAAAAAAAAAATGTGCTTAGCCAAAATGGATGGTGATGGAATTTGAAAAACAAGAACTCTACATAGGAAAGAAGTAAGTGAAATTCTCAGAATGATAGCACAGGCAGTCACAGAAGCACAGTAGTCAAGCAACACTAATTAGGGTGGGGAGAGGTAAGACTCCAAGATGGAGAGCTATAAGTTTATTAAAAGGGAGGAGATTAATGATGTGTCTGCCAAGTCTGAAAGAATTTCCACAATTCTTTCAGAAATTGGAAAGATGAATTTGAAAGCAAATCAAATGAAAAAAAAGCAAAGAGCATGATTGTATTTTAAAAAAAGGAAATTTAGTCTCTAAATTCCAAAGACCAGTTGTGAAAAATATTTATAACACAGTCATGCAAACATGAAGTACTGATTTAAACAGCAAAACAAATATTCTTATGTAACATTGGCAGGATATAGAGAAAGAAGATATAGAGGTAGAATATAAGAAAGCTAATCCTTTATCTTCCATATCTTCCATAAGAGTAAACTAGTAATGAATGACTAAAACAGAAAAAAATAATTGAAGAAGTGATAACTGAATATATTATTTAGAATTTTGGAAGATAATAAAAGAAAAACATCTGAAGATTTTCCTGTGGGGAAAGATATAAAGAAGAGTAGAGGAAGAGATTACTACTTCTGTTTCAGATCTTGAACTGCTATTTGGCTTTTTAAACTATGTGTGCATATTTGCTAAAAATAAAAAATAAGCTTAAAAGTCAAGTAAACAGATTTTCAGGGAGAAGATGGTGGCAGCAGTGGTGGTAGCAGGTATCAAGCAGTGCTGAACAAGAAATCTCTCCGTGAATGTGGGACACCAAAGGTGGGAGAAGAGCCTTACTGTGAGGTGGGTGAACAGCAAAATTTCTCCCCAAATTCATTACTATCCAAGGAAGGAAGTTTAGTAACAAAGAGCAGTGAACAAGTTGAAAGTTTCACCACTATCATTTACCCAGTTGGCAGACAGAGAATTAGCCCCAAGGGGAAGAAGCTGTGAAAATTAATTTAACACAGACACAGCAATGAGCGCTCAACAGAACCTGAGCGTGGAACCCCTGTGCTCCCAGACTGTGGCAGCACTGGCGGCAGCCCTGGGTCTGCTTTAATACACACAAATTAGAATCCCTAAATCTGATCGCACAAAAAATCAAGGCAGCATTGCCATCTTGAAACCTTCCAGAGGGCAGTCCAGGAAGTTGTTTCATCAAAAGTGAAACCAAAAGTACCAGCTACAGCATGGATTAGGGAGCTCAGTCCAGAAGAGTGACTACAAATCCCCAGTGTTTTGACTGTCTGCCCTGGGAGCTATGTGGGACTGGCAAACCCCACTTCAGGTTTTGCAACTGGCATTTGGAGGCTTCCCAACCACCTTCTTACAGGCCCAAACTGTGGGAGGAGTCTGACCAGGACTCTGCACCATAGCATTAGGCTGTCCAAGTGGCACTGGGCTTCCATGCCCCCTAGTGTTTGCATTTGAGATCTACACAGCCACTGGTCTAGTGGGGCTGGCATCTTATTCATGCCTGTCTCTCCTTGCTGGGGTTGTGTCTACCCCACACATCATCTCTTGGAGCCACTGAAGACTGTAAGACACCCAAGAATGGGGCGATAATGGTCCTGGGGAAGCTCAGTCCAGGCCAGACACCCTCCTTTGAACAACAGGAGTCCCTTACAGTTGCACCAGGATCCACAAGACTCCCAGCAGGTCCTGGGTCCTAGCTGAAGAGGGACAGGAGTTTGGGCAGGCAGACACTAAACTGCCCAATAGTGCAACTCAGGTGGCCCTGAGGTCGGTTCTCAAAGGAAGTAGGGAAGGTGATTGTTTGCAACCCCTCTACAGGAAAAAGATACTAGGAGTCCTCCTGGGAATCTCATTGTTAGCTGAAATCACCAAAACTCACCCCCCTCCCCAAACAAACTCAAATGACTCCACCTAGAAGTCAGCTAGGAACATATTCCCTCATGGTACATATTGATTTCAGCCTTAATAATTCAGAACCTTCCAACACTTTTTTTTTTTTTTGCAGGTGTTATTATTGAAATTGTTGCTCCTGGATTGATGTATTGTTGTTTATTTGTCTGTGTGGTTGTCTTTTGCTGTCACTGTGACTTCTTGTGTTTGACTCCTGTATTCATATCGCTGGAGTTCAATCTGTGGAGGACTGCAATATAGCAAACTAGTCTTCAGTTTCCTTGGGCTGAAGAGATCCCCACTCTCTACTAACCTCTTCTTCCCTTTCCTCTTTCAATTCCTAAACTGTATTCTATTCTCTCTCATCCTCCCTCAACTGATTTACCCCACTTTCATCACATTTCTATCTTTTCCTTATTCTTAGTAGAATAGCCTACATCATCTCTACTACCTTTTAGCTCTATATTCAAATTCATAAGTTCCACACCACTTTCCTACCTCATTCCCTTTGCTCTCTAGACTTTTCTTTTCCCTCATCTACAGAGGTCCTAGTAAACTGAAGAGAATGCCTTACTTGAAAACGGGTATTTTCAAGTATAGTGTGAGAGCTCTCATGGAAGAAGAATGCTAATCCAATTGCTCCCATAGGTGCTAATCAACACTGTAACAGCCACAGTTGATATTGTCTGTTGTATGCATTAACTGCACTTATTGACTTCTGCCTCCTACCCCCTTAGGTGTTGGAAAACCTAAAGGTACATAATACTTCACTGATTGGGGTGCCAGCTATTGAACTGTGCTACCAAATCGTGCCCCAGCCCAACTAAGCAAAGAGATAAGAAGCTCCAATATCATCAGCAAAGCCCCCAAGACAATTATTCACTGTCGGATCTCAAGCCACCCTCCCTGCATCTAAAAGTGAGGAAAAAAGGAAACAATCCTCCACTTCAACCCCACAACTCCTCATCCAGGGAGTCCATGGTTAGGGTTCTAGATGACAACCTAGAAAAATATACCAATAATATGATTAGCAATTCAATCAAAGAATTAAAAGATTTAAGGAAAGAGATAAGAGAACAATTTCAGGAGATGAGAGACCACATGTATAAACAGCTAGATGTTCTGAAAAGAGATGTAGCAGAGTTCTTATCATTGAAAAATATTGTCAACCAAATCAAAATCTCATTAGAAGATACTAATACCAGAGTAAACTCAGTAGAAAATAGAACCTCAGCTCTCAAAGAATAAACATCAGACAATGAAGACAGAGAAACATTGAGTTCAATGAGGACATAAAAGAAAAGAAGCATGCTGAGCATGATCAGAAATTCCAAGTAGTATTTGATGATATGAGAAAAAATAATCTGAGAGAAATTGGGATTGAAGAAAGCATTCAACAACAAAGGGCATTAAGAATCTTCTGAGTGAAATTGCCAAGGAGAATTTTCCCCATATCAGAATTGATCCAGAAAATCAAATTCAAGACACTATATAGGACATTAAACAGACTTAACCAAATGGGCAATTCTCCAAGAAACATCATATATAAAATGAATAACAGAAAAATCAAGGAAAGAAACATGATACTTTATTTTGTAAGAGCCATTTATGACAGACCTGTGGCCAACATTATGCTTGATGGAGAAAGACTGAAAGCATTTCCATGAATTCAGGAACAAGACAAGGATGTCTAGTTTCACCACACTTACTCAATATAGTCCTTGAAACCCTAGCCAGAGCTATCAGACAAGAAAAGGAAATCAAATGAATTAGTATAGGAAAAGAGGAAGATACGTTGTCTCTATTTGCTGATGACATGATCCTATACCTAGAAGACCCAATAAACTTGACCAGAAGACTTCTAGAATTTATAAACAATTTCAGCAAAGTTGCTGGCTATGAGATCAACACTCATAAATCATTAGCTTTTCTATACTCCAATAACAAGTCCACTGAAGAAGAACTGAGGAAGTGTGTCCCATTCACAATTTCCTCCAAAAAATAAAATAAAATAACTGGGCATCAATGTAACAAAGGATATCAATGAACTCTATGATGAAAACTATTGAATATTAAAAAAAGAAATCGCAGAAGACCTGATTGATGGAAGAAAATTCCATGTTCTTGGTTAGGCAGAATTAATATAATCAAAATGGCCATTCTACTGAAAGCCCTATACAGATTTGATGCAATCCCCATCAAGATACCAATGACATTCTTCACAAATATAGAAAAAGCAATTCTCAAATTCTTATGAAATAACAAAAGATTCAGAATAGACAAAACATTACTAAGCAAAAAGGGGAAGCAGGAGGTGTTACAATTCCTGACCTGAAATTTTTCTATAGGGCTATAGTAACAAAAACAGCATGGTATTGATATCAAAACAGAATTGAAGACCAATAGAATGGAATAGAGGATTCTGAGATGGACCTCCATACCTTTAACTATCTGATGTTTGATAAAGGGTGCAAAAGCATAGTGTGGAAGAAGGAACAGCCTGTTCAACGAACGATGCTGGACAAATTGGACAGCCATATGCAGACAACTGAAACTGGATCCTTACCTCTCACCCTGCACAAGAATCAAATCAAAATGGTTCAAGGATCTGGATATCAATCCAGCAACTTTACAATTGCTTGTAGAAAAAGTAGGATTAACACTACACAACATAGGGGTCAGCACCACCTTCCTTAACAAGACTCCCATAGCGCAAACATTAAAGCCAAGAATAAATGAATGGGATGCCATTAAACTAAAAAATTTCTGCACAGCTAAAGAATTAGTCAAGAGTATTAAGAGAGAACCTACAGAATGAGAGAAAATATTTGCCTGCTACACCTCAGACAGAGGGCTAATGTCCAGAATATACAGAGAACTCAAAAAACTGAACATCAAAGCCACAAATAATCCAATCAATAAATAGGTTAAATAGAGATTTCTCAATGGAGCAAGTCCAAAAAGCCCATAAATATATGAGAAAATGGTCTATATCACTAGTAATCAGAAAAATGCACATCAAAACTTCACTGAGATTCCTGCTCACTCCTGTCAGAGTGGCAAAAATGAAGAATATGAACCATGGCAGATGCTGGAGGGGTTGTGGAAGAGAAGAACACTATCACCCTGCATATGGGCCTGCAAACTTATACAGCCACTCTGGAAAGCAGTGTGGAGACTCCTCAAAAGACAAGGGCTAGAATCACCTTCTGACCCAGTTATCCCTCTCCTGGGTATTTTCCTAAAAGAGCTAGAATTGGCATACTACAGTGATACAGCTCCATCAATGTTTATAGCAGCTCAATTTACTATAGCTAAACTATGGAATCAACCCAGATGCCCCCTCACTGGATGAGTGGATTCAAAAACTGTGGTACATTTTTGCAATGGAATTCTACTCTGCTTTTAGAGAGAATGATATCATGGCATTTGCAGCCAAATGGATGGAAATGGAAAAAAATATGCTGAGTGAAATATCCCAAACTCCAAGATTCAAGGGCCAAATGTTTTCTTTCATATGTGGAAGCTAGAATTGAATTGGAAACACACTGAAAGTTGGCTAAGCTAATAACAACTCCAACATGGGTGAATTTTTATACAAGCAGGGGAAACCATGCCTATGATGTGAGGGATGAAGGGAGGGGTCATGAAGGAGGGTCAAATTAGGGGCCATATCAAGGCAGCTGGAGGGAAGGAGTAGGGGGTTTATCAACCCAGTAGGGAACCTTAGACTTCCACAAGAAGCCTAACTAATGTGGAGGTAAAGTAGGGGGAAACATGGGATCAGGAAGAACTCAAAGAGGGAGATCATAAACTGGCATCAGCTTTGGCTTGTTCTGTCGATATCCACGTGTTCTTGAATGTGTGGCAATGATTCCCTCCAAAATGTAAGACTATGATGAACAAATAAAAAAAGAAAAAGAAAGGAAAAATTACTTCATCTCTTCCTGCCTCTCTGAGATTCCTAACCTTTGTTATTTGATGTCCAGGGTCTTAAAAACCATCACACATGTTTTAACATATTTAGTACAAGGGATTTATTATAGGAATTAGCTCACACAGTATGGAGGCCAAGAAGTCCCACAATATGCCATCTGCACGCTGAAGAACAAAGACACCAATAGTGTAATTCAGCCCCAAGTCTGAAGGCCTGAGACTCAGAGGAGTGGAGGGCAGTGTTAAAGATATAAGTCCTGACCTGAGTCCAAATGCCTAAGAACCAGGAATGCTGCAAACCAAGGGCAGGAGATGAAGGGTGTCTCAGCTTGGGCAGAGAATTAGTTCACTTTCTCTGATTTTGTCTTCTCTTTGGGCCCTCAGCATATTGGAAGGAATCCACCCACACTGAGGAGGGCCATCTACTTTACTGGATCCATTCTTTCAAATGCTATCACTTCCAGAAACACTCTCACAAACACATACAGAAACAATGTTTTACCAGTATTGTGGGCATCCTCTAGCCCAGCCAAGCTAACAGTTAAGATTAACCATCATGATCTCTGACTTTAAATCTTCAAAAAACTGTAGATTTTTGAATAGATGTGCTAGAGCTTTAGCCATCAGAACTGCAAGTGAAAATACAATTTAATACTTGGAGATCCAATCAACTAATTTATGTGAACCCACTTACAATAGTGCCCAGAACCTGGTAGACTCCAGGAGTGATATTAAAATACTAGCAACAGTATAACATATTCACCTGCCAATCAGAACAAAATTCCAGCTATAAGCTTTATAAGGACAATAACAGAGCATAAAGACTTATTATTGCTAATAAAAAGCTCAATAAATGTGTGGAATTTTATTCAAAAAAACAGGGATTGACTTAGAGTTTCTCCACATACAATTTGTTGAAGTTGAATTTGTATTTATAGGAATAAATATTTATTTATTTATCATCATATATTATATATATATGATATAGTATATATGCTTTTTAAATTAAACTGCATAATTGGGCTGGAGCGGTGGCTCAGCAGTTTCAGCACTTGCTTGGCAAGCATGAGGACCTGGGTTCAAACCCCAGCGCCACATACACAACTAAGTGTTGGAGACAACTAAGTGTTGGAGCAACGAAGGCCATGTGAAAAACTCAATAAAGTTGTTTCTCTCTTTCTCTGTCTCTCTCACTGTGTCTTTTGCTTTAAAAAAAAACTGCATAATTGTATTTAAAATTGTCATTAACCTCATTCATATTAAAGACTTTAGAAAACTATCTCTCAAGAATTTGGAATAGGGCTGGAGCAGTGGCTCAGCAATAGAGTGAGCTTGCCTGGCATATGCAAGGACCCCAGCACCACATACACAACTAAGTGTCAGAAAAACAAAAACCAGATGAACAAAATAAATAAATTTGGTTCTCTCTCTCACGCACACTTTCTCTCTCTCTTAAAAAAAAAAAGAATTTGGAATAAATATAAATAGCATCACCCTCTAAGAGTTACACAATGAAATCAACTTTTACTGGGAGAAGTTATCTGCTATAATAGCTAAAGAACTTCCTCAAATTAAGTAACTGGAGGTAACTTAAAGCAAAGTTAATTATTATGTTAAAGGTGTGAAATATCCAAATTCAAGAGAGGGTGGGAGTCAGCAGAAAATATTTAGAACTGCTCCATAGATTAAAAAAGTGGGAAGGGACCAGATGCTGACCTGGACCAGGGACCCCAACCAGAACACTGGGAACATAGCAGCACAAGTCACGGCTGCCTCTAGAGGTGAGAGATGATATTGCTTCCTGAGATTAATAAAATTCCTCTCATTTTGATCTACTTTCTGATTTGGTAAGGAATAAGGATCTGCTCATATGGACTTTTTAACTCCTGTGAAGTTCTTTTTCCTTGTAAATTAGTAAATTGACATTCTAGTGCCTAAATCAGCCTCATGTGCATTTCAATTAGCCCAAATAAGTTACTTGGAATTGATGACCTCCCAGTACCGATTAGAGAGGTAGATGGTACAACACAATACAAGATTTTAGATCATATGCACATGGATTCAAATGCCAGTTCTACCTTTCACAAGGCCTAAGTCTCTAAGCCAGTTTCAACTTCCCTAAGCCTTATTTGATACATTGAGAAAATGTGTAAAATAATTTGTCTCATGTAGGTTGATCAAGGATTAAACTAGGTTAAGTTTATGAAATGCTGTTTATCAGTAAGAGTGAGCCTCTGGGCTTTTCAAAGCAGAAGGACTTGTCCCTGTGACCAGCAACCCAAAGTACTCTCCACCTATGAAATGCCTTTACCTGTCTATCTGCAAATATTTACAAAATTACTGAGTTATGTTTGCATGAGTGTCTCCTTTGACAGACTCTGAGCTCACATTCATCTTTTGATCCCCAGTGTCTCTCTCACAATGAGACCACTTTGTTCCCTTAAACTGTTTAAAATCCTAAGAAAACAGCCACTCTGCATGAACAATGAAACTGCTGCACTTCTGCAGAGTTTTACCATTCATTTAATAACACAAGTGTTAATCTGCAGCATAGTGATAATTTAGAAAAGCAAAAGCATACACAATGAATGAAAGCCACATTAATATTAGCATTTGTTTAATTTGATTTTCATAGAAAACTGTACTTTTTCATTATTATTATTATAGATCCTTTATTTCTACATTTTAAAAAACTAATATAAAAATTAAGTAGCTGAAAAAGAAATGCTCAAAGTCAGATGGGAAAGAGGTCAGAGGCTTCCTATGTACTTTTGAAAGCATCATACCACTTACTACCCCCCAACACACACATACACACATAAACAAAATTTGGCAGATATTTTTGGTTGCCCTAATTGAAGGGTGGGCAAACTGCTACTAGCATTTGTTGATATGCACAGTAGAACCAGGGGTGCTCCTAAACATCCAACATTTCCCCCTTCCCCGTACACAGGACAGTACCCGACTACAAAGAATAATCTGACCCAAAATGTCAATAGTGAAGAAACCAAGATTCCTGCTGTAAGGTATATCCTGCGACACTCTCCACAACTAAGCCTCTATGTCTAGCTTTAGAAATATTAGAAGTGTCAATTTAAGAGGGATTTTGATAAAGGAGAAGAGTATGTTCTGGAATCATAAACTTGTGGGTTGAGAGGTTTTTTAAGTGAGAACTCAAAATTTGTATATAAAGACAGATGTTCAGGATAGGTATAAAATCATTGTTTTAATACAGGAATACAAAATAAATTATGTTCAAGTAGTTTGCTCATTAAATTTTCATGTTTGGAATATTTAGAAATATTAAAATGCTAAGAAAAAACATTTTTTCCCCATGAAAATTTCCTGAGTTTTTTCTATCATCAAATAAACAAGATACAATTTCCACAGTCAGCTGTTTTAAGAATATGGAGTTATTTGTATTTTATCTATTTGGGAAAATTGGATGGGCCTCCCAATGTAATTTTTGTTTTAATAATCTCTTCTTACTCATCAAAAAAAATTTTTTTGATTGAAATAAAAATCCAGTATTTTAGGTATTTAATGCCTTGTTCTGTCAGAACCTCTCCAAGCCTCAATTGTGTAAACTTGTGTAGAACACAAGTTTCAGAAATCACAAACTGACAGTGCAGATCTAGAATTTATGATTGCCTTTTTTTAACCTACCAGCTTTTTTCAAACTTTGTGCCTTTGGCCATCTGAACTTGACCCCTGGTCTAGATTCAGTATTCACTGAAAACCATAGAAAGTCCTTGAGTCAGGACAAGGCAGGTACTAGCACAATCCTCTTAGACCTTCTGGAACAGACAATAGCCCAACAGACTAAACTCATGCTGGTTCCAGCACTCTGACCCACAGCTATCAAGAAGTAGTCTCCAAGTTGCTGTACCTCAAAAAGAAATAACTCAATAGAGGGAAGAGAAGGAGAAGGGAACAGCCTTCGTCTGGAGCTACTGTTTGCCAGTAACTAAAGAAACAGACAGAAAAAAAGGTATATTCAATTTCAAATGACTTTCTCATGTACCCCAAGGAAACCTTACAACCTCCCTAAAAGGAAATGGTCTTTAATAAATTATGAGGAGCTCAAATTTTAAAACAAAAATTTACTATCAACTGAGCTTCAGTAAAAAGGGAGTGCCAAATTGTAGTAGAAAATTTCTCTGAACATATATAATGAGAGGGAACTCTCTCAATATAATAAAAATCCTCCCTCCCTTACAGGAGACTTCTTCCAAGATACTCCACTCCACATTTTAGGTTTCACCTGGTTAAGGGCTAAGGAATCTCTTTGTTTGAGTTTCCCACCAGAGTTCTGGCAGAGGGAGACCCTTTTAACCCTTGCCTTTCTCACTCTTCCCTGGGGAACTACTGATTGAGACTGTCTTGCAAATGTATGTTCTCCTAGTCTTTGTTCTCTCCATATGTAATCACTTACAACCTCCTGAAGGTAGAAATTGCTGAGTTTTCTGTTCCATAGTACTGGAAGGGCATTGTTTGCCATGGTCTAAATGCTACAGCATTTATTAAATATGTTTTTCTGAACACTCCTCTGGTGTCTGAGCCTCCTTTGTCCCACTTCAAAATGACTTAATTTTGTGGCCAGATACCAGACTCTAACCAGGTTGGGACAGGGTTATCACAGGTTATCACCAGGACAAAAGGGCTATTTCATATCAAGAAAAGGCCCACATTTAGATTTGTTATATGGTCTCCAAATTAAGCTTAAAGTATAATCAGTGTAGTTGTTACATAAATTAAAAGTGTTATCAAAGGTAAACTTCTGAAATGAAGTCCAATTTTCTTGGTCATACTGTGCTATTTCTTGATTCTTTAATGTAGAAAGTGCTTTAAAATTTTTCCCCCCAAAGTGTTTCTGGGCAAGACCATTTCGAAAGAGACATTGAAGAATAACAAAGAAGCAACTAACAACGTATCTGTGAACCCAACTTCCAAAAGCAGCAAGAATTCCTGAAAGAATGGGGGAATACCCCAAGGACCCTTTGGGGAGAGATGCAGGAGAATAAATGTTGCTCTAAACTAGTGTTTGTGTGGAATGGTGGCTTTGATGGGGGAAAGCAGCACTGCAAAGCTGTGGAAGGACAATATGGGAACAGACCTGGAGTCCTTGTTTTCCCCACCACCCTCTCTGCCTCTGCCTTCAACAAACAGTGCTTCACCCACACCTGCTCCAGGTGTCCTCTGTGGTGAAATCCAGGCAAAATAGGAACCCTGTGCTCACAGGAGGAGCTGAGGATGGTAGTGAGGCTTGGCTTATTTTGGGTAGTTGCTTCTCCACCACACCTCCACCTAGCCCCAAGGGTGGGAGAGTATCTACTTAAAGCTGTTTTAGTGGGAACAGGGTGGTGAAAGAGTGAAGTTCTCACCTGAGGAGTTGTTTTGTGGGTGAGGAGAAAACCCACAACCAAGAAGTATGAGATAGAAAATACATAACAGTGAAATAAAGAATGCAACAGAAGAAATAAATTCAGAATGAAAACAGCCAAGGCATAGATGGAAGAACTAGAATAAAAGGTTGTGTCATCCTTCTCAGAAGGAGGAAAGAAAAGCTGAAACAATAGAAAACATAATGGGATGAAACAAGAATTCAACAGTAAGAAAAATAACAGAAATCACATAAATACATGGAGATTGAATAATACTCTCTTAAATGAAGAATGGATCAAACAAGAAATGAGTATAGAAGTCAGAAACTTCTTAGAAACAAATGAGAATGAAAACATAACATACTGAAATCTCTGGGACAGAATGAAATCATATCTTAGAGGTAAATTTATAGCACTGAGTCCCCGCACCAGAAAACTAGAGAAATCCCAAGTAAATAAGCTTGTGTACCACCTCAACTCTTTGGAAAAAAAGAACAAACTCATCCCCAACCCAGTAGTAGACAGGAGATAACCAAGATCGGAGCCAACATCAATGAGATTAAGAATTTTTAAAAAATACAAAGAATCAATTTATGTATTTGAAAAATACATAAAATTGACAAAACTGTAGGCAACCTCACCAAAAGAAAGAATGAAAAGGAACAAATGAATAAATTCTGAGACGAAAATAGTGAAATCACCACAGACCCCTCTGAAATACAGGGGATTATGAGAACCTACTTTGAGAATTTATAATCCAATAAACTTAACAATCTGGAAGACATAGACAAGTTTGTTAACATATGCAACATGCCCAAATTGATTTGAGAAGATAAAGAACCCTTAAAAAGACCAATATCAATTAATAAAATTGAGTCAACAATTAAAGCCTCCCTAAAAAGCCCAGATCCTGATGGATTCTCAGCCAAGTTTTACCACACATTTATAGAAGAACTATCACTTCTCTTTATAAAACTATTCCAAGAAATTGAAAGGGATGGAACAATCCCAAACACTTTTTATGAAGCAAACATAACTCTGATACTGAAACCCAACAAAGGCATATCAAGGAAAGAAAACTACAGACCAATACCCCTGATGAACATAGACGCAAAACTCCTCAAAAAAATATCAGCCAACTACATTCAAAAACACATCAAAGAGATAATACACCATGACCAAGTGGGTTTTATTCCAGCAGTACAGAGATGGTTCAACATGTGCAAATAAACAAATATGATCCATTGCTTAAACAGAAAAAGGACAAAACCCACAAGATCATCTCAATAGGCATAGAAAATCTCTTTGACAAAATCCAAAACCCATTCATGTTTAAAATATTGGAAATGCTAGGGATTAAAGGATCTTACTTTAACATTGTAAAGGCCATTTATGACAAACCCATAACTAGCATTATACTAAATGGAGAAAAAATGAAACCATTCCCACTAAACTTGGGGACAAGACAAGGCTGCCTGCTCTCACCACTTTTATTCAATATAGTCCTCAAAACCCTAGCTGGAACAATCAGGCAAGAGAAGGAAATCAAAGGGATATGAATAGATAAAGAAGATGTCAAACGATCTCTATTTGTTGATAATGTATTCCTGTACTTAGAAAAAAACAAAAAACTCTGAGAGCTTATGAATGAATTTGGCAAAGTATCAGAATACAATATCAATATCCATAAATCAATAGCTTTTCTATGCTCCAACCATGACTCAGCCAAGGATGAAATCAGGAAAACAATCCCATTCACAATAACCTCAAAAAAAAAATAAAATTATTGGGAATTAATCTAACAAGGGAAGCAAAAGGTCTCTACAAGGAAATTATAGAACTTTGAAGAAAAAAATAGAAGAAGACCTGAGAAGATGGAAAAATATCCCATGTTCTTGTATAGGAAGAATTAATATAGTCAAAATAGCCTTTTGGCCAAAAGTGCTATAAAGATTCAATGTAATCCCCATCCAGATACCAATGATATTCTTCACAGATATAGAAAAATCAATTTGTAGATTCATTTGGAAGAATAAGAGACCCAGAATAGCCAAATCAATACTTAGCCAAAAAATAATAATAATAGTAAGTGAAGAAGGAGTCATCACAATACCAGATTTGACACTATACTACAGAGCTGTAGTTACAAAAACAGCATTATATTGATATCAAAATAAACCTGAAGACCAAAGGAATACAATAGAAGATACAGAGACACAAACCACAATTCTATAGCCATCTGACATTTGACAAAGGTGGCAAAAAATATAATTTGGAGAAAAGACAACCTTTTCAACAAATGATGCTGGGAAAACTGGATAGTCATATTTAGAAAAATGAAATTAGATTTGTATCCCTTACCCTGCACAAAACTCAAATTGAAATGGACCAAAGACCTAGGAATTAAATCAGATATCTTACAACTGTTAGAAAAGAAAATAGGGTCAACACTCCACCATAAAGGAACTGGCACCAACTTCCTTAACAAGACCCCCAAAGCACAAGAATTAAAAACTAGAATCAATAAATGGGATGCCATTAAACTAAAAACTTCTGCACAGCTAAGGAATCAATTAAGAACATGAAGAGAGAGCCTACAGAATGGGAGAAAATCATGGCCAGTTATGCTTCTGACAGGGATATAATATCCAGAATATACAAAGAACGCCAAAAAAAAAAAAAAAAAG